>MU224979.1:3570228-3599871 GCA_018584345.1 Thuja plicata | reverse complement strand
CCCCTGAAAACTTGAATTAGAATTGCATTGTTATTATGCTGAATTGTTAGCTCATTTTAAGAATCTCATATAGCTTAATTTCAATTTGCAAAGTAGAATAACTTCAATTCATAGATTAAAATTGCATTGAAATCATGTAGAATTCATGTTTAGGTGATATTGCATATTTCAATTTATTAGTATAATCTTGCATAAGTTTTGCATTGCATTGTTCATCATGTTTAAAATCCTTCATTCTTAGATGGTCCATAGTTGTGAGGCCCTCGTCCTGAGAGCAAAATTTCAAGACTCCATCTAGATAGAAGGCAACAGGTCGAATCACGCAGACAGTCAGGATGAATAACTCATATTCAGTCTTGGCTGTACCTGGTGAAGAATGACTATGTTGAATTGTGTGGTTGATTTAGAAGGCCAAAATTAACTCATACACACTGTACATGTGTTTCCTCAATGATATTTTCCCCTTGTTTTTGACAAAAAATTTCCAAAATTGATATTTACAAGGTTATTCTAAAGTACGATAGGAAATCACTATGTACCTTCAAAATCTGAGATAAAGTGTTGTCCCAATTGTCCTGTAGCACCTTCATGAGGTGCAATTCAACTTGCATCTCTATAGACAACTCTATCATTAGCTCAACAACTGAGAAATTATTGTCATGAATGATTGTCTTTGCATGTGTTATGCATTTCTGCATTCCATCCATATGTGGTAGGAGTTGGATCTAGATTGATGTAAGTGATTCTCTAGTCCTTGCTTCTTCTCTCAACAATTCAGCTTGTAGATCAGTAAGATACTTGATCTTCATGAAGTGAGCTGAACTGATGCTTGGGTCAAGTGCTAACTGCCTTGCACTTTCCTTCATGTCTGCATCAATCTTCACTATCTTATTCTTGATCTCCGTAGTAAAGTTAGAGGCATCACTCAAATTTACAAACAATTCTACCACATTGGTCATAGTGGTTTCTAGAGTGTTGATGATATTGGTAAGCTGCACCTGGTCAATTGCAATATTCTTTGCAATATTTTCTAGAACCTTGTTCTCAAATTTCTTCTCTTCTTTATCGAGTAACTTCTCTTAACCATCATATCTGTGTTGAACTTGTGGACAATGTCAACAAGTTGGTCCATTATTGATTCACTCTCATTGACTTCAATCTACAATGCATTTATAAATATTCCTTTGAAATCTTCAATTACTTTATTCCTTTGTCTTTCTTTTTGGAGCTTTTGTTGTGTATATCTTATCTTCCACAGTTCTCCCAAAATATCCATTTTCTCTATAGATAAGCTAGATTGATCCCAATTTGGAATCACAATTTCTTTATCAAGACCTATCTCATCAGTATTTACTACTTTTTCTTTCCTTTTGTCATAGGACTTGGTAACCTTTACCTTCCTCATAGTATTCATTCCAATTAGGTCATTGACCTTTATAGTACCAATTTTTGAATCAATGTTAACTGATGAGTCAATACTGGCAGTAGAAATATCTACCTTGTCTTTCTGCGACTCAAGCATGCTTGGCTCAGTAGTAAGTGGAGCCTGTTGCTCGGTTACTACTTGTTTAGATGTGGATTCTGCAACCTTGTCCTTGCTTGGAGGTACTATATTCTGGATAGGAGATTGGGGTAATGATATCATTACCTTAACTGCAATCTTCTCAGCATTGGACTCTTCAATAGTCTATACCTCGGGTAATGTATCTTCATTTACCTATTATAGAGGGTTTGTACTTGATACTTCTACCTCATTATCTTCTTTTATCTCAAATATTGATTTCCACACTAATGTGGCATGCTGAACTACATCTTCTATGTTTTTGTTCAATATTTGGAATGCCCTAAATATGGGGGTTGTGATTATTTTGATATTTTCTCAAGGCCTCTTTTACTTCTTTTCCCTTCATTGCAGGCATAACTTGCTTCAATGTTTGTTCCCTTATTTCTATTTCACTTTGGACTGCATTGTTCCAGGGAATGGAGACTTCCTTGAATAGGTCTTTAGTAATATAACTCTTCAGCTCAGAGGGGTCATATTTCCATTTTCCCATCTTCTCCACCACTGCTTCTTCAATCTTCTTCTTTTATTCCTTAGTCCTAGAAGCATAATTCAGTGACTTTAGAGAAATCATAGCTCTTTATTCTTTTAGTTCTTCAATCTTCTAATCAAGTGTGGGTGTTGGTTTCATGAAAATGACAGTATCAACATTTTCATCATCATCCTCATATTTACCTAGTACAAGTCTTCTCCTTGATCTTCTCATGGTGATAATAGGGGTAGTGCCTTTTTCCTTTATCTATTTGGGTGTTGCCTTCCTCTTCTTTTGAGGAGGATCAATATCAATCTCTTCCTTTTCTTCTTCAAATTCAACATCCTTTGTTTTAACTATATCCTCTTTACTCTCAAAGATGGTAGAAGATACGGAGGCCTTGCCATACTTCTTAAATGTATCAAGCCTCTTCTTTTCTCTTTTCAATATCTTGGGAATCTCAATCTCCAAAGATATATTTCTTTTTGCTTCCTCATATGTTCCAAAGTAGGGTTCCTTTGGATTGGCAGGTTCATTTACAAGAGCCTCTATGATATCTCTTGTGTCATCTTTGTTGACTTCATATGACAGGGGTTTTACCCATGCAACCCTAGGCTTTTCTGCTTGTATATAAACCTTATCAAAATCAACTAGGAAAAAAATTTAATCTTTGTAATCTTCAAATAGTTGTTTGGGAATTATGTACCTACTCTACATCTTCTGTTTGAAATTCTCAAACTATCCATCCATAATGTTATCAAAGTTATCTCCTAACTTAGCTATGAATCCATTAATTTGATGGATTATTGGTCTATCCTTCTTCCATGCTACTATACTCTTGGAGGGAAAGAACTTATCAACATAAAAGAGTGTGTAGATTAGAAGAGAACCAAACTTACATGAATTGGATTTGGATACTTAGATGCTTTCCATATTCTTTCTCAACTGGACAAGATGTAATTCTGCCAGGTCAAATACCAAATTCTTCTTCACTATTTTGTATGCTAGGTCAACAGCTTCACACGGAACACTATTGGGTTTGCTTGAACTATATTTCTTGTGGGCTATAACATGAATTCAAAATTTCAATTTCATATTAGTTACTCCATTAACTCTCATGCCTCTGCCATCCCACTCGACAAGAGTTAACTCAGCTAGGTCATCCCGGGTTAGGGTTTTGGTAGTTTTCAACTTTTCTATCATAGGGAACCTTTTGAAATTGTGAATTATCTATTTTGTGATCTTCACATGATGTTCCAACCATAGGTGCATGTCGTGGACATGGCTAAGAACATATCTCATCCATTTTTTTGGAAATCCCTCGACATGTGCATGATGTGTGTCAAACCCTTGGTTTCGAGGTGCTTATGCTCAGACTTTAGAATCCCATTTGTACATAATTCATCATATTCCTTATTCATCTCAATAGTTCCAAGCTCATGTATGTTGTAGTGATAGAAGCTTTGAATGTTGTTAACCAGTAACACTTTTAGATGTATGAGCTCCCATCGGGTCTATCTCCTCTACAATTGCTGGATGAAGCTTAAAAACTGGAGGATCAAAAATTGTGTTCCTTACCAACATATCAGAACCTTTCTTGACCTTACTGCTGGAAGTGGATGCCATATTGTTTGGATGAATGATCAAACGTCTCTTTCAATCACAAATTCTCACTGAATCACTAAGGGCTTTGAATTTATTTGTAAACTGAAAACTTTGTATGTAATAATATTTACAATCCTTCATTTATAAGATATTTTCAACCGTTAGAGTATTTCATTAAATGCTCCATACATAGTAGCTAGCATGACTTAGGTGTTTATCCAAGATTCACTTGGAAGCTCAGGTGAAACCAAATTTCCAATTATCAATACTGCTTGACTCAGCTCGGTTAAGCTAGAGTAGCTCGAGTGTTACTAACATTATAACTCGGGTAGATCTATAATATGTCCTCATGCATCAATATGTAGATTTAGACTGTTATCTTATCTGGAATTGATGTATGATGACTTGTATTGCACAGTTCCAGTCATCTCCTTACATTCCTATTCTATAATGATAGATCCACCCAGTTCACTATTTAGGGTATCATTAGATCCTTCATTGCTTTTATCTAAATTATGTGAGGATTTCCTTACCAATTTCTTGCTCATCTGAGTTCTAATTTCTGAGACTTTGGATTTTCCATTCTCAAAACGAGTATCAAATTTTTCTCTATTCATACAGTTCTTTCTTAGATGACTGAGTTGCTTGCACACATAACATCTCTTAGTAGGATCCCTTTTTCTGAAGTGAGTCTTCATATAGCTTGCACCAATGTGTCCATATTCACCACAATGACAACATCTATACAATGTGTTGTAATCCCAACCAAAAATTTCCTTGGCTAATTGTTCAACAGGATTCCAATTCTTAGTTTTGCACTCAAAAGATCCATGACCTTATTTGTTGCACTTGTAGCATTTTCCTTCAAACTTAGGTTTCTGTTTGCATTCACTTTCTCTATGTCCATGTTTGTTACAATTGTAGTATTTACCATTAAAATTTTACTTTCCATTGCTCCAACATTTATTTGATGTATGCCCTAACTTACCACAGTGATTGCATGTAGGCTTGTTGTTCCTTTGAGCTCCTTGCTGTGAGGATTCACCTTGTTCAGTATAACATAATCCAGTCTATCCATGATGTCTAAATTTTGTTTCCTAATCCATGCTAGTTTGTGATTTCATCATACTTTAATTTGTTTTCTTTTCAGTATTAAGATCATTCTGTAGTATTTCATTTTTTGTTCTTAGATTGACAAATTCCTATGTTGCATTTTTGAGTTGACTTACCAAATCAGTTTGCTGAAGTGGCAAGTGTTGGACTTCATTTTCTTTTTCCTCTAAAATTGTACTTACTAGTATTTTATCTTCTTATGCTATATTTTTGTCATCTTCTACTTTGTTCTTTAGTTCCATGACTTCACATATTCTAATTGAGTGAATTTCCTGTTCTCTTTTCAACTTTCTGACTTCTTCATGTAAAGTGATATTCTTTGTAAGTAAGTCTTCAATGGCTGCATCAGCTTCTTTAGAACTTTTGTCCTTGCAAAAGTATTCAATTATTTCTTCTATATAGTTCTTGTCATTCATCTACATTTCTAATTCTTTTCTTCTTTTTAGGGAAAGAGAGAGTTTCTCCTTAAGTTTCATGATCTGATCCATGACCACTTTAAGATCTACCTTTTCATTCTTGATAGATTTCTCTAGTTTGTATGTTTCTATAGCCTCTTATCTTTTCTCAAGCTATTAAACTTCTGATAGAGAATCACTGCTCTGATACCAATTTTTGGAAATATATGATGTTCCCAGAGATTGAGAGGGGGGGGGGGGTGAATCAGGAACCAATAAAACTTAATCCTTTAAATCCACAATTAGATTAACTTATTTTTTTGCATGCATAGAAATTGAAAGTAAAGAATCATACACAACACATAACACAATATTTGGCTACCCAGAAACCTTCTAAAAGAAAGTAAAATTGGGGTGGGGATGATACCCACAATATTTAGTACTACAATATAGATTTGGCCTATTAGAGCTTACAATGACCACTTCTGATGGTATGCCCTGTTAGGAGCATAGAAAGGACTATTAAGTCCACCTTGTTAAAGGATTTTGTACAATACAATGAGTAATGCAACTCTATTAAGAGATTTAGAGAAAGGATTGTTAGGTCCACCTTGTTAAAGGATTTTTTTGATCCACCTGTGAGAATGAACTAGTTGATGATCTTCTCTGTGCAACTATGATTGTTGAATACAATCCTTCTAAATATAACTAATCACCTAAATGTGATAGATGAGACTCTGCTATCCTGAATACTTCTGCTCTTCAATCAAACTTCCATTTACATATCTTTTCACTCATGCATACATTTCATACATATACCTATATATCTCTCTTTTGGATAAAATAAACTACCCTACATATATATCTTTATCCAAACAAATAACTCTGCCAGTCGGCTTGCAATAAAAAAAATGATATTTAACAATATATGCAATGTTGGCTTCAAACTGTCACTCAGGTCCAGAAGTCTACTCGGGTGATAAACTATCACTCAGGTGTTACTAAAAATCATTTGGGTCATATTGATCACTCGGACGATACTGGTCACTCGGGTAATGTTGATCACTCGGGAAACATTGATCACTCAAGACTTTGCATAATGCTTGTTGGCTCGGTCGACACTAGATGACTAAGTGTTTTGACACTAATTGAAAATATGTCTTGCCACAAGGTCTACATCTAGGTGTGATGATATTCACATTTTCTATAATAAAAGTGGCTCAATGATGAAATAATTAATTGCTCAAATAAATTATAATTCAAAGTTGGTTAAAAATAAATTTAGGTTTCAATCAATATTCATTCTCTCATATTTCTCTCTCATTGTTTTCCTATCTATAACTACTACCAGTTCTCGCTCTTAGTCCTAACAAAATCCTTAAGATAAAGTATCATGATACAAAAAAAATAGACATACTCTATGTTAGTTTGCATACATCATAGATGATAAAGTACACATACACATCATAAATGCATCCATCCAACATATAAAAACATTTAAAAAAGCACATGTAGATCATGTAGCATAGTATATCATCATATCTGCACCATAGCTAATCATGGCATCACATAAAGTGCATATGAAAAAAAAAAAAAAATTAAGTTCAAAATACATCATCATAGAATCACATCATATAGGAAATGCATACATCCATCAAATAAACATAACATAAAAATCATACCATGATTCATTGTGTCACATAGCCATCACACAGTCGTCATAACTTATCAACATTTTTTACTTCTTACTAATTATTCTTTTTTTGTATTATTTCATATAAACCTTCTTTCAAGATATCATTCATTCCTTTCTTTCATAAAAAATCTCTCAAGGGGGCATCATTTATCTTGTTGTCACCTTATTCCCGTTGGGGTATACTGGGGCATGATTTTTATCAATTATTCTTTAAAACAATGCCCAAAATGCATTGAATCAAAGAGGGGAAAAATATAGACACTGAAAAATGGTCAATTGGTCTCACGCTATGACTCTACTAAAATTCTTCTTCAATTATTAAATACTCTTTATTATTTAATTAATTGGCGTCTTTCCACTATATTCTAAATTCAGAATAATCATTTCTCTATAATTTCATAATTAAGTGATTTTAATTAATAACCTACTTATTCCATCAATTATTCATTTATAAAGTAATTAAATAATTAATCATTTTTTAATTATTCTCTATCTTATTAAAATTAATTAAATAATCATATTATTTAATTTATATTCCTTCTTTCATATTATTATTACATTTATGTAATAATTTAATCAATTTTCCTCTCATAATTAAATAAATTATATTTATTTAATTAAACTAATTGTTCCTCTTATAAATAAATAAAGATTAATTATTTATTTATATTCCTCAATGTGCAAATAGTCATATTTATCCTTCCAATTATGAGTTTTAGTTAACTCCACAATTCTTTCTCCTTCTCGATCAATAAAATCAATTATCTATTTAATCTATCTCATCGATCAAATCAGTCAAATCTTCAATCTATCCTCTTAACAAATCCATCTATTCTGTCAACATGTAATCAATTGAGTTCAACTCCCACTCACTCTGATTTTAAATCTCCAATCACAGCCAATCTGTTGATATTTGTGCATTTTCAAAAAGATCAAATCAATGAAATGTATGCTGAGATGAATAATAAATAATATACCTATTATTTAATATTTATCTCAACATACATTTCATTAATTATTGTATTAAATCTGAATGAAAGATAAGAAACATCTTTATATTGTCCTAGAGGGATGATTTCATATTGTCCAAAAGGGACGATTTGTGTTAATACTATGGGAAATATACTTAACCAATTAAGGTCGGTATTTACCATTGATGTTGAGGTGTGTCTTTTAAATGCCTTCACACACACACACACACACATGTGACCTATGGTGCGAATTATCTAAGCAATAGAAGACATAACATGTCAAGGAAATTCGCTCTATAAGTAGATCCAAATTTGATTATTGCAATAGTCATACATTGAATAATAATTATTCATTTCTCATACACATTAGAAGAATATATGTAGCTAAAGATGGAAGTACATTAGGCTCAAAGTGAAGAGGAATTATTTTCTACAAATCGGATATTATCTTCTCCTTTCTTTGTTAATTTTTGTCATTATTATTTTCAGTGTTAAAAGATATCTATAGATTGTATTTTTTCTTACATAAATATGAATATATTAACATGTGATCAGAGTCTAGGTAAGAAAAGATCCATATCATATTTTAGGAAAACAATCTCAAATTTTTAAGGCTTAAAAATTATGAAAAATCTAGCCCTCTATTCTGCCCTATCAACTCAAACATCTAATCAATATTCTTGGGTTATTGATAGCGGAGCTTCTAGTCATATAACTGGATTCAAAGAGAATTTAGATTCATTTATATAAACCTATAGAGAAGATGTCACCATAGGAGATGATACCTCTTATTCTATCATGGGAATTGGGAATTTTTTATCCAATTGAAATCTGGGATAACCCTTCAACTATTCAAATTCTTATATGTCCCAGGTATAAAATGAAATCTTGTTTCCATATCAGCCCTTTAGGATAAAGGATATATAATCACCTTTATGGAAGGGAAAGTATTGGCATGGCCTAAAATTTCAAACCTAGAACAAGCCTATTCTATAGAAATTTGTCATGAATGCTTATACAAGCTTGATACAACCTCTCTTCAAGCTCTCTCAGTTGCATCCACTGATTCTTGTGAACTATGGAATAGGAGATTTAGTCAACTAAATTTTTAGACATTATCATCTATGTTCAATCTAGTTCTAGGTCTTCCTTACCTACCCTTAAAACATGAAGGTGTCTGTAAAGGTTTTTCTCTAGGAAAGAATATTAAGACTACCTTTAACAACAGTGAAAGTAAAACTAAAGAAATTCTATAAATCATTCACACTGACCATTGTGGTCCAAAGTCTGTACCATCCATAGGAGGATGTCTATATTATATTTTTGGATAATTTCTACAGGAAAACATGGATATACTTTCTCAAAAGAAAATAATCAATTGAAGTTCTCAAGAAATTTTAAGAGTTTAAATATCTAATAGAAAATATCACCAAAAAAAGGATAAAAGTTATTAGATCATATAATAGAGGTGATTACACTTCTAAAGTCTTCAGCATCTATTGTAAAGAAGCAATAATTAATAGGGAGTTTACAGTTCCTTATAATCCCCAAAAAAATGGCATTGTAGAAAGGAAAAATAGAACCATAGTAGAAGCTACAAGAGCTATGCTTCACGATCAAGATTTTCTCACTCCACTTTGGGCTGAGGCATCTAACACTACAGTCTGTATTCAAAATAGATGTCCTCATTCATCCTTAGAAAATAAGACTCCTAAAGAAGCATTTACTGGGAAAAAACTTGACATCACTCACCTAAGAATCTTTGGATGTCCTGTATACTTCCATATTCCTAAAGAGAAGAGATATAAATTAGAAATATCAAGGAAGAAAGGTATATTTGTAGGATATAATGATTCATCCAAAGGATATAGAATCTACATCTCGGGTCAAAATCAAATCAAATTGAGTAGAGATGTAATATTTGAAGAAGATCTTGCCTTCTCAAAATCTAAGGATACTTCATATGAGTATAATAATTTATCTCAATCCATTGATAAAATTCAACCTTCTGAGATTCAGGGGGAGAGAAATGAGGTCACTGAAGAGTTCATGAACCTATAGATATCCCATTCCATCCTAACTCTTGCAATATCAACAAGAAGAGGTCACTTTGGGCCACAAAGATGTTAGAAGATGCAAACAACTATGCAACTCCTCCAGGAATAATTAGGGAAATAAAAAGACCAAAGAGATATACTAACTATACTAAATTTATGAGAGAGATTACAGATTTAGAACCTTCCTCTTCTTAAGAGGCTCTCTCCCACCAGGAATGGTGAAAATATGAATATTTTTTTATACTAACATATTCATACCTTTTTCTGTAGGCATTGCATATTTGAGCGTTGAGGCTCCTGCATATTTGAGTGTTGAGGATCCTACATATTTGAGCATTGAGGCTACTACATATTTGAGCATTGTGGCTCTTACAAAGTTGAGAATTGAGGTGTGAGGCCTCACCCTGAGCCCATCGTATCTTTCTATATTTTTTCTTATGATAGACCTAGCACCTGATATATTATATTTTGATGCACTATGGATTTTATACTTTATGTCATGGATTGATCATTTTAGATGTTGGATACATGTTATCATGCACATGATGGAATATATTATGTTTCTATTATGGATCTTTCATTATGAGATATCTAACTGGGAAAACATTATGATTATGTGATGGATTAATGATGATATGAGAATTATTAGAAATTGACATTTAATTGAGTTAGGATGCCATGCGAATTTTACTTTATATTATATACTTAAATGGAACTATAATTGCTTATGATCTTAGGTGATAAAATTTAGTACGTAGATGTTCCATAAATGTTTGAATATTGTTTATTTCTTTATGAAGCATATTTTCTGTCCTTAGACTACTTATATTTGGATTCAGTGTGCAGGTACGAGACCATGGTATTAAACCTGGGGAACCAAACCTAGGTATGTGTGAATTTAGTTTGAGCCAAAGTTACATCTAATGTGAGAAAAGACCTCATTGTATCATGTTTAATTTCATAAATGTAAATGTGTGATTGTTTGTATTTAGTTCATAAATGTTAATTTCATATTTAATTCTTTGTGCTTTATGCTCAAGTGGATATGCCATGTGTCTAGTGATGTGTAAAGTGTTTGTATGTGTCACTTGACACTTGTGTATGTACTTAGGGTCATGACATGTCTAGTTGCGGATTGGATGTCCACCTACCTAGGTTAGTATCATAGTAAATCCCCATGTACATTCCTTGGTTAGGGAGTTGGAAGTGTGGCCATTTTAATTGAATTTTGTGGGTATGTTTTAAATGGACTTTTGGAGAGTTAGAAATGTGCCTAGGGGTGTGTTAGGGTCATTTTTAGGAATCCCACTTGATATACCTATAGGTAAAGGTCATGTTTAACCCTTGGTTGACCAAGAGACCCTTCCAAAAGTTCAATTTTCAAGATGGACAAAAATCAACTTTTGGAAGCATGATCTTGGATAGACCACGCTTCCATTTAGGTGCAAAGACTTTGCTTACCTTTTTGAGTTTCCTTTCTAGGATCTATTTTTAGAAAGTTGTAAGAAGCTTAGGGAAGAGAAACCAACGAGAAGGTTTCCTTTTGCCCATGAGTTTCTAGAGGCCTTTTTAGTGGTCTCTCCATGTTGGAGAGTTTGAACACCCACTCTCTATTTTAGAGACATTGCTAGTTTTGGAGAATCTTGGAGAAGGAGGACTTAGACTTTAAGGGTTCTCTTCAACAAATTTATTGCCTTAGCTTGGACTTAGGTTGGTGGCTATCATTTATTCTACTCTGGT
Source organism: Thuja plicata (assembly GCA_018584345.1). Classification (NCBI taxonomy): domain Eukaryota; kingdom Viridiplantae; phylum Streptophyta; class Pinopsida; order Cupressales; family Cupressaceae; genus Thuja; species Thuja plicata. The sequence continues at coordinate 3,588,261 of MU224979.1, read as the reverse complement.
TTCTCTTACTGTGTGAAGAAAATGGATGTGGTATGTTAATATGCTTGTAAATGTGTAAAGATGGTTGTCTTTGTGTTTCCTTCCATTGTTGTATTATGAAGTATTTTTATTTGTGATGTGTTGAATGCTTTTTTTTATGGGATTCTCAAGGTCCACTCACCCTTGGGAGGGAAGAGTAGCCTTGGGGGTGAAGGTATAGTGAAAACCCATGGGTGTAGAGTCTCTCCTTAAGGAGGAGAGGGAGAAAACATAGAGTATGGGCTCCATGAAGTCACTCCACTTTTGGGGGTCATAAGGGAGTAGTTTTATGGTTTGTAGCCTTGGGGGGCATAAGGAGATTTTGTACACTTGGAAGGGATGAGATATTATTTTTGAAGCCATGTGATGGATGGTATTTTCTTATTTTGGATGGCTTTGTCCCCATAGGGTAGTTGGTCCACTTCACCCCATTTTAGGGTCATTGTGTAACCCATTGTGAATGCCTTGGTTGGGAGTTTTGTGTGAGTTAGTGTATTTGTAATTGTTGTTTTGTTGGAGTGTTTTTAACCCACTTTTGTTTGGCTCCCCAAGCTCAAGGGTGGCCTCTTAGAGGCCTAGGATGGGAGGTGAGCATCCCATGGTCTTCTGATTTACTTTTCTATTTGTAGAATTTTGATTTGGTTGGAGCTCTTTAAGGTTGAAGGTTAAGCTTAGAAATGAGAGAAATAAAGTTATTTTGCAAGAGTTTATATAAAAGCCATATGGCTTCAAACTTGTAACCTTATTTTCAAAAGGAGTGTCCTTGCAAGATTTTGTTAAGCTTAAATTTAATATATTTGTATTTATTCTTATGTAGAGTATTCAATATGAGTTTGGGAAAGTAGTGAATACAGTTGTCATACTAAAGAAAGAGAAAGTGAGCTATTTTCTAGTTTCAAAGGAAAAAACTAATTGAATAGGAGTTATTTTGACATTTTGTCATCTTTTTTGCAAATAATAGTGAGCAATCAAAAACTTTCTGTGTTGCTTTTTTTTTTAAATTTCTTTGAAGCTGTTAAATAAAAAAATGAAGTATTCCTTGCCCTTTCTCTAAAAAAAGGGGGTATATATAATTATACAATGAGTAGATGTAGGCTTTTGAGTAATTTGTATTCAAACTTATGAAATACATAGTTTTATGTGGTTAGAATTCAACTTCCTTTAAAATCTTTCCCATTGATATTGTTTAAATCAAATGCATCATATGAGAGCTTACAAAGACATATTTACACTTGCTATCTTATATGTACATTCTTTTTTAAGTAGATATCCATGTTAATCATTATGTTGTTATATTATTTTCCATAAAATTACTTTTTGTATATAAATAAATGCAAATAGATTTATTTTAAATCTGATTTTGTTAATCACTATGTTGTTATATTCTTTTTCAGAAAACTACTTTCTGTATATAAATAAATACAAATAGATTTATTTTAAATCTGATTTTGTTAATCATTATGCTATTATATTCTTTTTTCAGAAAATTACTTTCTGTAGATAAATAAATGCAAATAGATTTATTTTAAATCGGGTTTTTTAGAGAAAAACAAACATAGCACACACACACACACACACACACACACACACACACACACACATTTATACACTACTTTAAATGTAAAACAAAATATTATAAAATAATTAAAAAAGAGGGTTTTGCAGTTGTACTATTTTCTTTAAGCCCTTACAAGCCGTGTGCAGGTGGGCTGGGAGTGGGCACGAGAACAAACCCCCGCCACCTTCGCCGCCCATCCAATAAGGAAGGGAGTGGAGAGGGAGGGGGTCAGGCCCCCGTGGCAGCCTCGGCTCCCACTCCATAGCCACGGATGTTAAGCTATGGGCTATGGGTGGGATGGTCGTGGCCTATGACGACAACCACATCTCCCCATACCCCCACCTGTGTGTCACGCACTCTGCGCATACGACAACAAAAATAATAATTTAAACCCTACGCCATTAAAATAAATAAATGAAAAATATAACACATAGTTGAACAACAAAAAGAAGCAATGCCCATGCTCTTGGTTATTTGGAAGCCGCTGCAACAGTAAAATGCATTTACATATATATACATATCTATCTACAATAGCATGTGTATATATATATATATATATATATATATTGAGCCTTCCATGAGAGCCCATAGCCTCCATACTTGCAAGACGACAAAAAAAACTCTTAGGGTTTCTAGAATAGAATGGAAAGAGAAGCATAAGTGAAAGAAGAGAAAATTATCTCTTTTGTCTCCTCTTATTTTGGTCAAATTAGGGTTAGGGTTTTCAATGAGAGTGTTGACTTTTTGTTTATTTATTATTGTTTAACAGGATGTGTTTTTTTTGTGGGAATGATTTAAACAAATCTTTTGGAGGGAAAATCATTTAAACCTTATTAGCAATAATATTTTATTTCATCTCTTTTCATCTTAATGAAAAAGAATTAAATCCTAGATGCTTTTGTAATTTAATTAATATTTTTAAATGAACTATGACAACCTTGGTTAAATTAAATTTTAAATTTTAGGTGGGAATTTAGAATGTGGAATATTATTATAGATCTAATTAAATTAAAAGATGAATGTTTCAACCTAGTGTTGATTTATAAAATTCAAATAACTACCCTATCAAATAGTATTTCTTTAATATTAATTTATTAATATTATACTCATTATTTATATTCAATTTGTAATTTTAGTGGATACCTTAATGGAAGAAATTAATGGACATTTGATTTAACTTTTTTTTAAAAGTAAACTATTGCTTTAAAATTAAAATGACTATATACTATTGAATTTAAAGATTTAATTCTCTTATTAACCATGGTAATTTAAATATATGTTGATTTATATTTAATAGAGAGTGAAATATAAATTAAGTTTCCAATTAAATATCGGATAAGTAAGTTAGCGATTTGTTGGTTTAATTTATTAAGATAAATGAAATCATTAGTGAATGTTAATATGTTTATCCAAACAAAAACTATTGAGCGAAGCTTAGATTATTTAAATTAACCAAGTTGTTAAATATTAATCTTTTAGAAATTTTTAAATTAGTATTTTATAAATTATTTTTTTGGGATGTAAATTAGCAATTTATTTTTGCATTTAGGCATTATGTAAATGATTATAGACGGAAAATTTTTAAGTGAAGTTTTAATTAAGATAAATTTAAAATCTAGATAATAATAGTTAAGTGTTGTTGAATGCTCCCAGCTTGATAATGATATTTTTATGTGGCCAATATATGTGGCCAATATAAAAATAATTTTTTGATTTAAAAAGTATCCAAACCAAGGGGGTTGACCCAAAGAAAACACAACCAGCACGATAAGTGTAGAATACCAGCACAGTACCAGAGTTAGTAGACCCTCAGCCAATCCCTTTTTTGAAAATCAAAAACTAAAAACTAAAAATAGAAAGTCCCAACTTCACCATGAAGTTGGTAACCAGCCTGTTAAAACCAACAGACCCCAACTTCACCATGAAGTTGGTAACTAGTCTGTGCAAGTTAGTACCAGCAAAGTTTAAACCAAAATCAGAGTAGTAAACATCGGTAATACAGTCAGAAGAGTTAAAGATAGAAAAAAAGGTCCAGAGTGGCCCACCAACAAAACCAACCAAAAAAGCCAAGCATCAAAAAAGAAAATAAAACTACTTAAGGTTATCACCCCTCCACTAAGAAGCATCTTGATCCAGTCTTCCACAAGAAACTAGAAGAGTTTCTTGTCATTTTTATCCTCCCCCATGGTAACCACTTTTTCCATGTGCAGGAACTGGAGGGTAGTTTCCTTCGAATGCATGACTTTGATCACAAACCCAACAGTTCTGTTGAAAATTTCCCCTAAATCCTCAATTTCCTCCTTGACCTCCCAAAGATCCTTCTTGGAGACAGAATCCAGGAAGGAGGTCTGCAGCCACTTCACATCCTTCTGCAATTGAACAATGTCCCCTATAGCTTCAATATTACTCTCAGCCTCCACCTTTCTTTCCTCTGTGACCTCCTCCTTGTTACCATCAGTATCCTTCTTAGTATCTATCTCCTCTTGGTGGCAGGGCAGGGAGGTAGCCATGAGCGGTGACTCTGATTTCTTACGCTAAAAAAATTTCTTATTGGACAGGTTAATGGTGGGTAATTTGAAGCTAGAAGAAATCTAGGAAGAATCATGGATCTTCTCCGCCCCCTCCAAAGGTGGATTATAAAAATAATGTTATGGTTCAACCTTTATTAATATATTTCCTTTAAATAATATAAAGATGGTTCATCATGACTCAAATTAAATTATGAATCTTTTGAGTTTGATTTTAGAATATGGTAAATATACTACTGTGAACATTGTAGTAAGATACTATTATAGATTTATGACCATGTAAATATTATAATTGTTAAAGTATTAAATTAATCTTTTAAAGAAAATATAGGAATATTCCCATGTCTTCAAAATATATTAAAGAATGAATAAATTTTATTATGTCAACCTTATCAACATTATTTTTAATGCCAGCCTAGACATTTAGCCTATAGGGATAATCTTAGTAAAAATGAATTTGGATAACCCTTTTATGGTTCATCTCCTCCCTTGTGACACCATTAGAACAAGTACCTAACTTGTGTCTTTGAACAACTTAAAAACCTAGGAGATTAACTTAGGGTTGAGGGATGTTGACATACGGTCATGATTTCTCCTTAACTCTATATGTGGATTATGTTATTGTTATAATCTAACACTTCAAACTTGCATACATTGTCCTAGTTTAGTAGACTTGGTTAACCTCTCAACTATGATCCTTAAGACATTATTTAAACCTTTAAAAAAAAAGTTTTTTCATTTTTGGACATTATAGTATGGGCATGACATGAGGGTCTTGTATATTTGAGCGTTGAGGCTTCTAGATATTTGAGCATTGAGGCTCCTACATATTGAGCATTGAGGATCTTAAATATTTGAGCAATGAGGCTGTTACATATTTGAGAATTGAGGCTCTTACATATTTGAGTGATGAGGCTCCTACATATTGAGCATTGAGGCTCTTAAATATTTGAGCAATGAGGCTGTTACATATTTGAGAATTGAGGCTCTTACATATTTGAGTGATGAGGCTCCTACATATTTGAGCTTTGAGGCTCTTTCATATTTGTGTGTTGAGGCTCTTACATATTTGAGCATTGAGGCTCTTGCATATTTGAGTGTTGAGGCTCTTACATATTTGAGCACTGAGGCTCTTGAATATTTGAGCATTGAGGGTCTCGGATATTTGAGCATTGAGGGTCTTGGACATTTGAGAATTAGAGCATTGAGACTCTGTGATTATAATTTACATCATGAGATATTCTTGGGACATGATATGATTGATTACTTCACCTAACTACATTATGTTAATTATGAGATTTATTTTGATCTTCCCTCAAGACCAAGAGGGAGTGTTGATAATTTTTTGTCCTTTTCAGAAAGATCAAATCAATGACATTTATGCTGAGATGAATTATAAATAATATACCTATTATTTATTATTTATTATTTATCTCAACATACATCTCATTAATTGTTGTATTAAACTCTGAATGAAAGATAAGAAACATCTTTATATTTTCCTAGAGGGATGACTTCATATTGTCCAAAAGGGATGACTTATGTTAAAATACTATGTGAAATATAATTAACCAATTAAGGTCAACGTTTACCATTAATGTTGAGGTGTGCCTTTTGAATGCCTTCACACATATATATGTGGCCTATGGTGCAAATTATCTAAGCAATAGATACATAAAATGTCAAGGAAATTCACTCTATAAGCAGATCTAAATTTGATTATTGTAGCAGTCATACATTGAATAATAATTATTCATTTCTCATACACATTAGAAGAAGATATGCAACTGAAGATGGAAGTACATTAGGCTCAAAGTGAAGAGGAATTATTTTCTACAAGTTAGGTATTATCTTCTCCTTTCTTTGTTAATTTTTGTCATTATTATTTTCAGTCTTAAAAGCTATCTATAGATTATATTTTTCCTTACATAAATTTGTATATATTAACACAATCAACCCACCAATCATGGAATTTTGATTGGAACCCTAAAAATATTTTAAATAGAGAGTTAATTATCTTAATTTTTTAACCACAATCACCTTGAATTATTATGTTGGCACATCGAGCACTCATTTCTGAGAGCCCACATTACATAAAGAAGGAGAACAATGAAGGAAGACTTTTGGTTTTCATTTTCATGTGTTTTGATTGATTTCATTATGATTTGATGATTATGCATACAATTTATTTGCTTCCTCTTTCAATATTGGGAATAGTAACTGCCTAAAAGATCTCTTTGTGGTTGAGATTTTGATGTTATTCTAGGTTTCTATAGGTCCTTATTACCCCAATTACAGTGACAAGGGAGAATCTAATCTCCTTTCCAACTTTGATTGGTCTTCATAGATAAAACAATAAAACAAAATAATAGAGTCCATGGTGTTTTTTTTCTAGTGGAGGCTACAGGGGTAGCAATATTGCTACATGACTAGTCTCCAAGTGCGAGATTATTTAGTTTTGAGCCTTCTTAGTCTACAAGTGGGAGATTTTTGGTTTGTGGTGACTGATTAGGTAATTTATTTACACTTTCTAGAGTTTGTGGGGTTTGGGGAAACAACCCAATTTTCTTTTTGGGTTAACTTGTCAAGTAGTTTTTGGGTAACCTGGCAAGCATCTCTCTAGGTTAACTTGTTAAGAATTTTTTTAGGGTTAGGATTTTTCTATAATAAAACTTGTGTTAGGGTTATGGATTTTTAGAGTAAAGTATTGTAGCATTTGTAACAGTATTGAGCTACAAGGACTCATTGGTTGTAATCGGTTAAAATTGTTGGATAATATTATTATATTCTCTATTTGGTGGACATAGCCCAAGATTGGGTGAACCACATTAAATTATTTGTGCCTTATTTTTGTGTGTGTTTTATTCCATTGTTTTATTAATTGTATATGAATTTAACTATTTAGATATTTGTCTTCTAATGCTAACACTTTAGTCTTTCACAATAGATTGTCTGTATACATGTTACTATTGTGACTGCACCTTTTTATGGTACTTACCTGTTAATTTTTTTATTTTTATTTTTATTTTTATCTCCATGGAGTTTTTTTCTAAATTTTTTTATTATCTCCGGATATATATCATTGATTATTATATTATTTATTTTTAGCCCTTTAAAAAACTTAGATTATTGTCTATTATTCTTGATCATTGGTTATTGTAGATTATTTCCAATCACTATTATAAATGTATCTTTGTTATTCTATTTTCATTCTGAACTCCACCATTTGTAACTCTTCACTATCATTTTCTCAATGCTTTTGTTCTAACAGTAAGATCAAAATTACCTCTCATTGGTTCACTATTCTTATGGCTGCACTTATCCTTCTCTATGACCTCATGACAATGGCCATGCTCTCAATGATTTTATATCTTTGTCTTCACATATTTCTTACATATCACTATTACCTCATGTATATCTCTTCATGAATAGCCAATTCTCATAAATGGTCATTAGATTAGATAAAATATTCATTACATCTCATAGAGATGCATACTTGATTGTATCTTCTTGATTCTACCACTTTGATATTTTCAATGACTACCATATTGTTTTTCACCCAAAGCTTCTTGTACTTATTATCAAATCTCTGCTCACTATCATAATTATCATTAGTAAAAGACAATATCTTTGTTTCCTACATCATCCATGTTATTGTAATCCTCTTGGGAAGATATATTTTTCTTATGATAGTGACTTTATCAATCCACTTTCATAAGTGATATATACCTACTTGATTGGACTACAATGGCATAGATGATGTAGGAATTGTACACTTACCTAAACTAAATGAAAGTGACAACATGCTTCACTCAACTCTTGTGTGAACCCATTTTACCCCACATGTTGTGAAGTCTATGATATCAGTTTAAAATATTTTAGTAATGAAATGATACCTATACCTGCACAGTGAACAAACATGTTAGATAAAATAATAAAGCTTCAGATTTTAATAGATATTGATGATGGTTCTGTGATTTTGTTTTGGATTCATGCAATGACTCCATAACTAATTTGATTCTTTATGAAAGCAACTATACATTTGTTGATATATCATATAAAATGATTAAGCATTCCAATCTCTAACACCTATTTCTTCATTTCTTGTAGACAATCCTGGAGCAACAAGGAAACTTCTAGAATAAAGGATCCGAAGATGCAATAGTTCAATTGCAGGGTTCATCATTTAGGCAATGATAGATCCTTTTTCTTGTAAATGCTTTACATTTTCCAATGTATAGTTTATTTTCATATTACATTAAATCAATTTCTTCCCATGGCTTGTGTGGGACTCTATAATTTTAATATCATGAATACAAAATATTTTTTATGCAAAGTCATGTAATTCTTATTTATTGTAAAAATATTTGCATTGAATATGAAATCCTTTGATAGCATTCTTTCTAGTAAAGAACACTAACTAGAATATGCTTGTTTCATCTTTAGTTGTAAATTTTATTTTATATTCATAATTGAGATGAAAGAAAAATAGGTAAAAATTTTGATAACTATTATAGGCCTATGGGGAACGACAGAGTGGGAGCAGGAGGAGGAAAAGTAGGAGGGAATTTGAATTCTTACCTAGGCAGGAACTGCGAAGCTCAAAGGATTTCTGTGTATGCTATGACATGAGATCAACAAAAGGCGGGAGGGACATCATGTGGGGGCTTCACTAAGGATCCAGATGAGGACAAGGACCCACATGCTGCTCATTCCTGAGGAGGTAGGACATAAAACATGACTATAGCTAGTAAGACCTCCTTTGCTAGTAGTAGTGGAAATATTTCTACTGGGATTCAGGCCAAAGGTAGATGGTCATCTTTACTTGGGGTTAAACCAATAGGAAAATCTTCCTTCCCCTATATTAATGATATTTCTGAGCCTAGTAAGGGCGTGTTTGACATTTCTATCCCTATTCCCCTTGTTGACCATATGGTATCTAATATGGCTCTAACGCTGGTAGGAAAATTTACTAGGACTAGACCTAATATTGACTTGGTCAGAGTATTTATTTCTAGAAAATGGAAGCTCAAGGGGAAAGTATATATTGCGGCTATGTCAAAAGGTTTTTTTTCTCTTTTTTCTTCTCAAGAATGGAAGATCTCTCAAAATTTCTTTATGGAGGTCACTGGATGTTTGACAAATCATCATTGGCTCTTCAAAAATGGGCGAATAACCTGGATTTGAACGTAGACCTATTCAAAATAGCCCCTATTAGGGTTTTTTTTCCAAGCCTTCCTATGGAGTATTAACATGAGGATATCTTTGTAGGCCTGGTGGGTGCCTTTGGAGAACTTCTCTCCATAGACTCTATGATAGAAAAAATTTCCAAACTAGTGTATGCCAGAATCTATGTTTATATACACTAAAAGATGAACCTACCTGAGGTTATTTCAATCAACTCAAAGTTGGGTTAGTATATCCAATCTGTTGAATATGAATCTGTCCCCTTTGTGTGTATCTCTTGTAAAAAAGTGGGACACTGGGAATAACAATGCCCATTAAAACAACAGAAAGACAAAGGATGCCAAGGAAAAAAGTGTGAGCCAATGAAAGAATGGAAGGATAAATCTAGTTTGATGGAAACACTCATTGAAAACCCTAGAAAAATTCATCAAGTTGAAAATAAGGAAGGAGAGGAAAATATTGAGAATTTAGAGGAGAATAGTAAGGATTGTAACATCCTCACAAAGAACAAGCAAGATAATGATAATAAAGATTCAGCTGAGGCAATAAATGATCCAGAGATCCCAACTAAAAAGGAAAAAATAGAGATCAAGAACCATTGTAGTCTGCCAATCCATCAAAACCAAGCCCAAGAACAAGTCAAGGAACAAAATGAGTCTATGAAAAAAATCTTGAGAAAGGAAAATAGTGAGATTATGGAGAATATTGTGGCTCACCCATAACTTAGGATGGAGAATCCCTTTATTCCTTTAGGATTAAATTCAGGAGATCCTATGTTGAATGGGAGAAATTATGAAGTGAGTGATGATGAATTTCTATCCCCTCTAGCGGACCTATGGAGTGAAGAAATATTGGAAATCTATATGATATCAGGGGAAAGCCAAGAAGAATCATGGACTAAAATAAATGGGAAAAAAAACTCCTCTAAAATTTCCATAAAAAAAGGAGGATAGAACCCAAGAAACTCTTATGGATCTATAAAGAAACAAGCTAACTAACCTCAAGGTGGGGTTCAGACAAGAAGGAAACAAAAAGATTATGTGGGAACTCCCAAAAATAATAGAGGAAGAAAATCTTTCAAAAAGACACATGAGCAAGAAGTTAAACAAAATATAGCAAATGATCGACAATGTACCATCCCTGAGATGTGCTCTCCAAATCTATAAATGAAATTTATATCTTGGAACATTAGAGGACTAAACAATCCTCATAAATAGGATGTCCTAAGGAATATGGTTAGAGATAGTAAACCAGACATATTACTTATCCAAGAAACCAAAATTCTTAAAGATAAAGTGGAAAAAATTCATATGTTTAAGAATGGTGGTAGTATAGGAGATGACTCTGATGGATCCTCATGTGGTATTGTCATTTTTTGGAATAAATAGACTATCAATTGCACTCTCCTTATAAGTGAGAAGAATATTTTACTAGTTAGAGCTAACTATATAAAGAATAACTTAACCTAGAATCATGTCAATATTTATGTCCCCAATACTAGGAATGGCAGATTGAAGTATTGGTAAAGTTTGAGAAAGATCTGTAAGCAGTTCCAAGAAGAAAGGTAGATGGTAATGGGAGACTTAAATACTACCCTTTAAAATGATGAAAAAAAGGGTGGCATTCCCTCCAAGATGGATAACCAAACTGATCTGATGGAATACATCAATGATGAAGCCTTTTTTGATATGGAACTGGAAGGAATTGACTATACTTGGTCTAATAGAAGAACAAGGAATGACCTCATCCAGGTCAAATTGGATAGATCAATATTATATTTTGATTGGATATCTAGGTATTCTTGCTCGCTTTCTTCTCTGCTGAGAATTGGTTCTGATCATTTTCCTATATATTTAAGTGCTAATTTGATCAATCGTAAAAAGAACATACCTTTTCAGTTTGAAAAATTGTGGACGAGCCACCCAAACTTGAAAGAAAAGATAGAAAACTAGTGGAACTGTACTTTAGAAGGGGGAGCCATGTATAGAACTACTTAAAAATTGAACACTATTAAAAGGAAAGTCAAAATATGGAACAAGGAGGTTTTTGGGGATATTTTCCAAATGAAAGGTAGAATGTAGGCTGAAATAAAGGAAATCCAAGAAAAAATCTAGAACAAAGGCTTCTATAAGGAAAGAAAAGCTATGGAAAACTTACTACTGGCAGACTATCAGAGCATAATCTCTAAGGAGGAATCCTTCTGGAGACAAAGATCCAGAGCACTATGGCTCAAGGATAGGGATAAAAACACCACATTCTTTCATATGATTGCAATGAAACATAAAGAGATCAACATGATCTCTTGTCTGATATCTAATGATAAGATTATTAGGAAAGAAGAAGATATCATAACAGAGATGCACAACCATTTTTCTTAGCTTTTATCTAAGGACATCAATTTGAATTGGTTTGACCGGGAATAAATTCTATCACCTATCCCATAGCTGGTCGATGCTACAAAAAAAAATTTCTTCAATCAATTCCTTCTGACAAGGAGATTAAGAGTGTATTTTTCTCCTTTGAAGCGGAGAAATCCCCTGGACCTGATGGTTTTCCCGTGCTTTTCTTCCAATATTTTTTGGGATATCCTAGGTAAAGATGTGCATGCAATAGTTAAAGATTTCTTTGGAACTAAAATCCTCCTCAGGGAACTCAATGCCACCTTTTTGGTTTTGATTCCTAAAAATCTTGGAGGCAACTTGGTTGATGCTTTTAGACCTATCAACCTCTGTAATTCCTTGTACAAGATTATCTCTAAGGTTCTCACTTCTATATTTCTATCTATTCTTCCAAATATCATTCCCCCAGAAGAATGACCTTTTCCCTAGAAGACAAATTTTGGATTCCATTATTGTTTCTCTTGAAAACATTCATTCTCTTGAAGCTACAAAAAAACAATGCTTCATGATGAAACTGGATTTATCAAAGACTTATGACAGAGTTGATTGGCAATTCTTACATAAAGTTATTATCTCTTTTGGCTTTGATAATGGGGTTATCAAACTTATAATCCAATTGATCTCAACTATTTTATCCTCTATTATTTTTAATGGTGGCTCGTCTCATTTTTTTAGGCCCTCTAGAGGATTGAAACAAGGTGATCCTATCTCTCCAATCCTTTTTTCTATTCTTTCTGAATTCTTAGGAAGGTATATTAATAAAATGGTAGTAGAGGGATGTATCACTGGCATCCAACCTTCTTCTTGTAGAACTAATTCCTCCCATGAGTAATTTGTGGATGACACTATTATAATGGGGGAGGCAATAGTTAAAGAGGCTAGAAACTTGAACAAAGCCCTCTCTGTTTATACTACAGCTACTGACCAACTTATCAACTGGTCTAAGAGTTCCATTTTTTCATCACTACCCCTTTGAAGAGACATAAAAAGATACCCAAAATCTTAGGTTGCAATATTGGAAGTCTCCCCTCATCTTACTTGGGTTTACCTTTATGCTCTAAACCTTCTGACAACTTTTGGTACTATATTATAAACAAATACAATAACAAGTTTGCTGGTTGGCAAGGGGAACTTTTAAGCAATTTAGGGAAGCTCCAACTTCTGCAATCTACACCCCAAAATCTCCCTCTTTATGCTTTGAGTCTCTTTAATACCTCATAAATTTTCCATGGTGATTGAGAAAATCCAGAAAAGGTTCCTCTAGTTAGGTGTGGAAGAAAGAAAAGACTCAACCTAGTGGCATGGGAAAATTTTTGTAAGCCAAAAAATCTAGAGAGCTTGGTCTAAGATCAATTAAAAATGTCAATAAGGCCCTCTTGGCTAAACAACTATGGAGAATTAATGTAGACCAAAAATAATGGAATGGGATTATAAGAAATTAAAACCTCTATATCTCAAATAATCTGGAGGATTATATAAATAATGATATTAACATGAACAACTCTAACATCTAGAATATTATAAGCTCATCCAAAGATCTCATCATCAAAGGAAAGTGATGGAAGCTAGAGGATGGAAGGAGAATCAACTTCTGGGAAGATAATTGGATCCACAAGGAGCCTCTATCTAATAACCAAGAGTGGAAACAAGCTATTGATAGGTGCAAAGAAACAATTGGGATTAAGGCTAAAGATTATTGGAATGAAAACAAATGGAGGAATCTAGGTGAAATAGATAGCAGATTTACTTCCCTCTAGCATGAGCTGCAAACTTGGTTTATTAAAGATAACTTCTAGGATATTATTGTTTGGGATCCAAGAGCTGATGGTAAGTATATTGTTGCTTCCACATATAATCAATTTAATGTGAGGGAGGAGAGACCTCTATGCTCTTATGTTTGGTACAAAAATCTCACTCCTAAAATCATCTTCTTTTTTTGGCTCTTAATTTAGAATAAACCTCTAACCCTTGATAATATTTCTAAAAGGATTTTTTATCCAGCTAATAGATGCGTTCTTTGTTTGGAAAAAGTTGAAACTTGTGATCACATAATGTTACACTAGTCCTTCACCTGAAAGGTTTGGGAAGTTATTCTTAGGAAATGGAATCTGTGTTGATTTTTTCCCCTCTTATGGAAGAATTTTGTCAAACAATGGAGCATTCCTTTCTAGAACCTATTTGCAAAAGATTTCTGGATTTTAATTCCTCCCCATTTCTACTGGTGTATGTGGAAAGAAAGAAATAACATAATCTTCAAGGAGAAACATTCTAGCCCAGAATTTGTTGGCAACCACATTTTCAGAGCATTAGAAGACAACTTCATCTCCTCTAGCAATAATAATGTTGCTAAGAATATTATATCCCAAGTGAAAACTAGAGATTGAAAATTTAATATTCTTGATCCTAAATCAAAACAATTGAGAGCTACTGCTACTTGGACCTCCCCTCCTGTTGACTGGGTTAAAGTAAACTTTGATAGGGTGTCAAAAGGAAATCAAAGAATCACTGGAGGAGGTGGAATAATAAGAGATTGTAAGGGAACCTGTGTTGGGGCTATAGAAGCTCCCCTGGGAGTATAATCAAATCACAGAGTTGAAGCAATGGCTGCCCTTAATATGATGTTGCTGGCAGAAGAGATAGAATGTAAAAAAATTTGGTTGGAGGGTGATTCTCTTAATATTATCAATAATATTAAAGGTAACAACAAGTCATCATGGACTATCGAGAAAATCATTGACACAATTAATGATGTGGCCTCAAAATTTACTACCTTTCATGTGACCCACAATTTCTGTGAAACTAACCAAGTGGCAGACAGGTTGGCTAACCTTCGAGTTAGATGTGACATCACTCACAAGTGGCATGGCTCAAAAAAGATAAATGATGAAATAAAACTATTAATTAATCATGACAGAATCAATCACAAGGAGGGTTTTATTAATACAATTGATCATAATGCATGATGGGACTCAGATTTGGAGTAGAAAGAAAGTGAAGAACCAAGTGAAGAGTTACTGCAATTATTACCCTCTACCTTCGCACACTTTCTAGGTCATCAAGAGAGAATTGGTGCATAATCTTAATTATTTGAAGCAAATTGGTTGTTGTCTAAGAAATTTGGAGATAAATGAAACTGCTACGGAGTTGATGATATTAAGTAATGTTGGTAATAACTAAGAGGGGGGGTGAATTAGTGGCCTCAAATTATTTTCCTTTTAAACTTTAATCCACCAATCAATATACCTCAGATTATTAAGTCCCTAAAAGATGTATGCCTTTGAAATACTTGAAATAAATAACCGTCTGTCGGTTTACCTTGTCTGTCCTTCTTCTCCTTGATAACTAATAAGCAATAAAACTTATTTACCGATACTCAGTAAATATACAAAGTATACCAATCAATCCATAAATGCATATGTTAAATGTAAAACAATAAAGTATTAAACCATACACACATAACACAAGGATTTTAACCTCGAAACCCTATTAAGGGAAAAACCACTGGGACCGGTACCCCAAATTTTCACTCTTCTAAAGTGAGCCCTGTTAGGAGCCAACCTTGTTAAAGGTTACAAACACACTGTTAAGTGAGACCTTGTTAGAGGATTTTTATACATAGATTATCACTAAGTATCTGGCATATACGCTACCATCCTTGAATCAGCCTCTAGACTGTCAATAGGCTTTATGCTAATCTTACTACCATCCTTGAATCAACCTCCTTCTTAGACTATCAATAGGCTTTAGGTAAGACCGATGCTACTATCATGAGTCAACCTTTTTGGTAATCTATTAGGATATACCTCAATTATAAAAGGTTGTTAAGTCCTGCTTGGTTAAGAGATTTAATGCTTCAATGGTTAAACTAAAACACAATGACCTATTTCTAATGAAACTTTGAATTGCACATATTCAGATCTATTTACGTACAATACCTTTTTGATCAATGTATCAATTCAATTCCTTTGTACTTCATTATTTCTTCTCTGTGATGCTGTGCTTCACTGTGTGTCAGTGTCTATAGAATTCTTTAGCTCTTTCGTAGCTTGATTGATCAGGACTGCATGAATTTTATCCTTCATCAGTTTCTCTTTAGCATCTTCTCTCAATTCACTCCCCCGTGTATCTGATGGCATGTAGAAATGAATTACGCTTTTCTCTTATATAGAGATGATATTCCTTAATTCTTGGTTCCTGATTCTTGATTCTTGGCATGAAAAACAATCTAGCCAAATTGATTTACGGCTTTAACTCCTGATTTATCTCATAGTTATCTTCTTGCCAACTGCATAAATCATCTTTAAATCACTTAATTAACTATGGTCAAATAAAACAAATAAAAAAACCAGTTAATTCTATCCTTAAGCTTTTCCAACTAGATATTTTGTCATTTTCTGATCTCTCTGTTCTGTCGATCAATTCTATAATTCATTGCCGGTGACAACTACCAGTTCTGTCGGTACAAATTCAGTTATCTTTGGGATCTCCATCCATTGGGCATCATTGGATCTTGCTTGTCAAGAAACACTATTTTCAGCTCATCGGGCATCCTATGATTCTGTTTCGTCGGGTAACACTATCTTCTGCTTGTCGGGTATCACTGTGACTTTATCTTTGTCTTTATCGATTGTGTGCACTCCGCCAATGTGGTCTGTCACTTAGTGAATACTTGAATTTTATGCATTTCTAAAAGCATAACCTCTATTCCATTGATTCTCTAAAGTCGTTGGCATTATGTATATGACCATATAGATGATATCAAGTTTACATAAATGCCAATACAAACCATTAACTGATTCAATGTCTTGCATCATCTTCAACTTAACATTATCAAACATTCAATCAGTTACATGTCATCAATCTCTCCCTTTGGCATTGATTGCAAGATTCTTTATTATCATACTATACTATTTCTAATACAACATGAAATATAATTGTTGAGATTCATCAAATTACCAAACAGTTTGTTTTGATAACTGATAAAAATTTCTAACCACAGGTAAGCTCTGTGTAAGCTTAGATTTGATTCTTGTAGCTTTTCCATTTCTTCTTCTGATGTGTTGCATCCTCTATCTTGTCAATTTCTCTCTTGACTGTTCTTCTTCTTTGATGTCTCTATCTTTTGTTTACAACTTTGATACAAATTCTCTCCCCATGGATACGATCTCTCCCTGTTTGGATTAATCTGATAATGAATATTTTTTTATGATAATATGGATACCTTCTCTCCCTTTGACATTAATGCCAAAAAAATATTTTCACAAATATCTGACATTCTCTCAAACAATTTCCTCTATCCATAATATATTCCTTGAATTTCCCTTATCCATCATCAATATAACAATTTGCTCTAGTGCTTGGTTTTGATATATACCTTTCTGTATATAGATGTAGCTTTGAAGTCCAGCTTCTACTTGCATCAATCATGAATGATATTCTGATAATATATGGCTGATGTAGCTTTCAGTCCTTTTCCTGACTGGTGGACATGGGTTTGACCCCTAGTCTTTTTCTCAGGTACTCAAATGTATCCTTGGGCAGTAGCTTGGTGAAGATACCAGCCAATTTCTCTTTTGATTGCACATATTCAAGTATCACCTCTTTTTCTTTAACTTGTTCTCTTAAATAATGATACTTGATGGCAATGTGTTTAGTCTTTGCATGCATGACTAGATTCTTGGAAATATTTATTGCACTGGTGTTATCACAATAGATAATTACTGGTTCTTTGATCTTCATATGCATACCTTCTAGCAACTGTTTGATCCATGCAATATTTGATTAGTTTGCAATAGCAACAACATATTCTGCTTCTGTAGTGGACTGAGAGATGCATCCATGCTTCTTGCTAATCCATGTGACAAGTCTGTCACCCATAAAGAATGCTCCTCCAGTTGTGCTCTTTTGGTCATCAAGATTTCCAGCCCAATCAGCATCGGTAAACACTTTTAGTTCAATTTTTCCTTCTCTTCTATACCATAAGCCAAATTCCTCAGTATTATTTAGATATCTTCATATTCTTTTCACAGTAGTTATATGTGATTCCCTGGAGTTAGCAGAAAATCTAGCAACAATTCCTACTGCATGTGCAATATCTGGTCTAGTGTGTACAACATGAATGAGTTTTCCTATCATTGATCTATATAGAGTCTGATTTACTTCTGTTGTCTTGTCTTATTTTGTTAGTTTGCATCCAGTAGCCATCGGTGTTCCAATAGGTTTGGAATCTTCCATCTTGAATATTTTCAGGACTTCTTTGATGTATTTGGACTGTGTAATGAAAATACCTTCATTTTGTTGAATGATCTGTAGACCAAGAAAGAACTTGATCTCTCCAAACATA
>MU224979.1:3545999-3566690 GCA_018584345.1 Thuja plicata | reverse complement strand
CTTGAAACCTTCCTTCTAAGCACACAAGCTCTGATACCAATTGTTAGTAATAACTGAGAGGGGGGGTGAATCAGTGGCCTCAAATTATTTTCCTTTTAAACTTTAATCCACCAATCAATATACCTCAAATTATTAAGTCCCTACAAGATGTATGCCTTTGAAATACTTGAAATAAATAACTATCTGTCGGTTTACCTTGTCTGTCCTTGTTCTCCTTGATAACTGATAAGCACTAAAACTTATTTACTGATACTTAGTAAATATGTAGAGTATACCAATCAATCCATAAATGCATATGTGAAATGTAAAACAATAAAGTAATAAACCATACACACATAACACAAGGATTTGACGTGGAAACCCTGTTAAGGGAAAAACCACTGGGACCGGTACCACAAATTTTCACTCTTCTGAAGTGAGCCATGTTAGGAGCCAACCCTGTTAAAGGTTACAAACACACTGTTAAGTACAACCTTGTTAGAGGATTTTTATACATAGATTGTCACTAAGTATCTGGCATCTACGCTACCATCCTTGAATCAGCCTCTAGACTATCAATAGGCTTTATGCTAATCTTACCACCATCCTTGAATCAACCTCCTTCTTAGAGTTTCAATAGGCTTTAGGTAAGACCGATGCTACTATCATGAGTCAACCTTTTTGGTAATCTATTAGGATATACCTCAATTATAAAAGACTGTTAAGTCCTACTCTATTAAGAGACTTAATGATTCAATGGTTAAACTGAAACACAATGACCTGTTTCTAATGCAACTTTGAATTGCAGATATTTAGATCTATTTACGTACAATACCTTTCTGATCAATGTATCAATTCAATTACTTTTTACTTCATTCTTTTTTCTCTGTGATTCTATGCTTCACTATGTGTCGGTGTCTATAGAATTCTTTAGCTCTTCCTTAGCTTGATTGATCAGGACTGCATGAAGTTTATCCTTCATCAATTTCTCTTCAGCATCTACTCTCAATTCACTCTCCTATGTATCTAATTACATGAGGAAATGGATTATGCTTGTCTCTTATATAGACATGATATTCCTTAATTCTTGGTTCTTGATTCTTGATTCTTGGCATGAAAAAAAATCCATCCAAATTGATTTACGGCTAAATACCTCCTGATTTATCTCGTAGTTATCTTCTTGCCAACTGCATAAATCATCTTTAAATCACTTACTTAACTATGGTCAAATAAAAAAAATTAAACAACTAGTTAATTCTATCCTTAAGCTCTACCAGTTAGATATTTTGTCATTTTCTGATCTCTTTGTTCTGTCGGTCAATTCTGCAGTTCGTCGCCGGTGACAACTACTAGTTTCATCGGTGCAACTTTAGTTAGCTTCAAGATCTCCGTCCATCGGGCATCATTGGATCTTTCTCATCAGGAAACACTATTTTCAGCTCATTAGGCATCCTGTGATTCTATTTCATCGGGCAACACTATCTTCTACTCGTCGGGTATCACTGTGACTTTATCTCTATCTTTACCGATGGTGTGCACTCTGCTGGTGTGGTCTGTCACTTAGTGAATACTTGAATTTTATACATTTCTTAAAGCATAACCTCTGTTCCATTGATTCTCTGAAGTCTTTGGCATTATTTATATGACCATACAGATGATATCAAGTTGACATAAATGACAATACAAACTATTAACTGATTTAATGTCTTGTATCATCTTCAACTTAACATTATCAAACATTCAATCAGTTACATGTCATCAAGTAATTCCAACATCACTAAGGGGGGAGAAGTTATGGGTGGGGATTTAAAAAGAGAGGAACTAGCAAAGTGTAAATGGGTGCAGGAGAAAGATGTTTGAAGAAAGTTAAGGGAAAAGTGCATCAATATCTGAAATGTCTATATGGTAACAACAAGGAGATCACAAAGGCTTTTGTTGCAAGGTGGGAGAATGGTAAATTTAATATTATGGGTAAATATTTCACCCTAACCTTAGACCTTCTGGCTAAGATTACAAGGCTCCCTCTAGATGGTATGCACTTCTCTAAAGACAATAAAGTGGGAAATAAAGCCTACAAAACCTTTCCCAAGTCTTATGAGGAGTGGGCAATGCTAGTCAAAGGTAATATAGACTATATGAAATTTTCTAGCATCAAACTCATTTGTGCCTTTGTTATCAGAGTGTTAATTGAGTATTTTATGCTTGACTGTAGGTACTCCAAAGTCTACAACTAACATTTTATGCTTGTTAATAATTTCAGACATAAAGTTAGGGTGTCTTTCCCATTTTACATGCTTAGCTCGCTCAACCAGAGCATATTTGACTTCAGAGTTAGGACTTCCCTTACTCTACATGAAGGGCTCATCCTTCTCATCGTGGAGTATGCTAAAAATCACATCTCTGAGCTACTCCCCAAATAGATAGATAATGATAAAAGGAAAAATGTGGAGATGTCATCTGGAATGAACACCAACAAAGCCTCAAACAAAAAAATCCATAAAGGCCTAGTGGAAGCTGATATCACACTCTCTATCTTTGATGATGTGGAAGGTATGAGGAAAAAGGATGAACAGGAGGAGGATTCTTCTAAGGATGAGGAAATCAAGTATGGGGAGCAGAGTAATAGAGATGATTCTGAGAAGGCAAACCTTACCATTACTGAGCCCATGAGTAAGAAGGTGATATTGCTATTGAGAATACTATTGATCTGGAAAAGAATATACTAAGGAGATAATTGAGCAAGTTGACAACCTGATGGAAACATAAATTAACAATGATTAGAATGATTCTATGGAAGATAGGGAGGAGACTAATAAGATGAATGAAGAAAACCAAGATAACACTCTGAAGAATAGGGCTAAGGTGGTTCTTGAAGAACCTGAGGAAAGAGAAATTGAAAAGGCAAATACTAAAAAATGTAGAGGAGAATATTTCTACTGATAATTTTGAAGATTTAGAAAAGGCCCAAGATGAAAAAAACTTTGTCCATCTTGACAAGGAAGCCTAGAATGAGCACATTGACTGTGAAATTAATTCTACTCCTTCTAAGAGCCCTAAGAAAATGCTGATGAGAAGAAAAAAATATCAGAAGTAGAGAAGCTTGGAAGAAGACCTTTGGGATCGGGACTTTAAGGTTAAAATAATAGTCAACATTTCCTTTCTTCAAGCAGCTAGAAATAAAGCAATGTATGGTTACAATATTGACAAATGGGTTTAGGGTGACATTCAAGAGCTACAAGCTAAATGTAAAGATCTAGAAGAAAGAAACACCTTGCTAGAGGAGATCATCAACAAAATGTGGAATGATGCTAAAATGTATCAGTAAGGTAATGAGGTTTTTGAAAAGGTAACTAGTAACACTAGTATACTGGATGATAAGATAAGTAAAATGATTGAAAATAGGATTAACCTGATAATTGATAAAACTGACAACAACAACATTATGATGAGGAATCTGATTACCCTCACCAAATCGGGTATGAAAACTTCTATTGATAACTTGAAAGCTTTGTACACCTTGCTGGAAGGGAACAATAATGATAGAGCTAATTTGGAGGAAGAGGGGAAATATGAACTCCAAATTTCATGATAGTGCCCTAGAAATAGATCATGTACTAGAAAGAAGATGGTGGCCCAAGCCAAATATATTACCAATCTTCAAGATTCTATCCAGAATATGGAAAACCAGATGGTGGAATCTAAGAAGTATCTTAAGGTGCTGGACTGATTCAGGTGTTGGAATGTTTTTGGGTTCTGTCTCGCTGGAAGTTTTTTGTGTAACCACCTATATTTGGTATTCTCTAACCATAGACCCTATTTTCCCTAAGTGTGATCATACCCCCAATTATTTCCAAACAACTCTTCAATCAACTGGCATAATTCATTCAAATCAGATTTAATCTCCTAAGTGATCTAATCACTAATTTAAATTAATCACTTTAGCCAATCAATTCAATTCAATTCAATTCAATTTAAACCAATTCAAATCAATACCTGGCTAAGGTAATTAATTTAAAAAGAATTAATGGAATCCTAATTATACCCGATCACTTGCAAAATCAATCTCCTAGCCCCAATTGATTAAATTTGGCTATAGTCCTAATTAATTATTACAAAGGAATCAAAATCTTAAATGATTAATTAAAATCCCTATTATTGAATGAATATGTTATTACAACAATTCATTTCATTAATATTCCCTCTAACCTAACCAATCTCAAAATGCCAAACCATGAGTTCAAACTCATCCCAACCCCTTCTCACATGCTAATTCTTCTTAATTAGATAATTGTCCCTAATTAGATAATCCCCCCTCCACTCATTCTCTCTCCTCCCATCTCTATCTCCTTAATAACCTATCTTAAACCTTAAACCTAATCCTAAGCTACCCTTAAGCTTGTCACATTCCTAAATCTATGATTAGGAATTTAACCCTCCCCCTAAAGTCAAAGTTATCAATCTTGACCTTAAACCCTCACCCATGCTTCTTAAACCCTCACCCATACCTCATTAATGATTTCATAAGTGAAGCATTAATGGCTCTTACACATTCTCTTCCACACTCCTCATTAATGAGTCTTACACCCTCATTAATGGCAACCCTTCTAGAGTCTTCTCCCCTTCCTCCATTTCTTCTATAAATTAGATGGATTTTGAGCTCAAATGGCCTTTACTTTGGAGTCTTTTATTGTTGATTGTTGTAATGCTCCTAATTTTTAAGATTTGAAAGCATTGTTATGCTACTCATTTTCATATAGATTTATATTGCATCATAGTTTTGATACCTTGTATTGTTATAATCTTCATTTCTAGAGCTAGGATGCATGTTTCTTAAGCATATTTCTTATGATTTTGGTCATATTTAGAATTTGTAGTATTTTGATTTGAATCTTCCCTTCTTAGGTTGTATATGTCACTGGAATATGCATAATCTGAGGGCTATTATGTCATTTTGCATACTCCTCCTAGATAGGAAGTAATAGATTGATTTTGGTGATTGCTATGTTTGTTAAACTTTTGTTTTCACTAATGCAATGATCTATTGAAGTGTTGTGTCTCTCTTAATAGGTACAAAAATCACACACACATCTCTGGCGCCCATTGTGGGGCAAGATTGCTCAAAATTTCACAAAATTCTACTCTCTGCCCTTGACATTTTCAATTTGCAGGCAGTTTATCATTTCTGGGAGCAACTTATCATTTCTGGTAAATCTTTTATCATTTTTGGGAGCAAGTTATCAATTTCAGTCAATATTTTATTGTTTCTGGGGGTTTTAATATCGTCTACTGTTGCATTTCCAGAAGGTAAAATTTGGCTTAAAATAATTTTTGGTAGCTTTTTTTTTTTTTTTGGTACGTGTTATCGTTTCGCATAAAAGGCTTATCGTTTGGGGTAAAAAGTATCATTTGGGGTCAAGCTTTTATTGTTTCTGGTGTTTATTCTTTTGGGTCTCTGAAATATCATCTGGCATCTAGGGGGCAAAAATATTGAGTTCTGTCATTAAAAAATTTGATTTCTAACTTGCTAACATGGTTTTTTTTGTCATTTTGATCCTATTTTAGTAGCCTAACTTATGTTTGCAGATTGTTGTAAGAGCTAAAAGAGAGAAAAAGAAAAAGATACTAACTTGTGGTTTTGCAGATTGCTAATCCCTTATCTTGACTTTTATTCTTTTTTTTACGCTTTCGAAACTAATGACATTTTCTAATCTTCTACTAAACTGACTAGAGGAACATGCTCTTTTCCTTTTAAGGAAAATACGAAACTCACAAATCAATTTATGAGTTGAAAGGAATTTGGAGGGAATTGAACAAGGCAAACAAAACTAAATTTCTTTTGGATTAGTAAATGAACAACTCAAAGCACTAAATTTGTGGGATAAATGAACAAATACATCATTTAATTCTTTTTGGGATAGAAATTGAACAACACAAATCTACTTTCAAGAATTCTATTTTCCCTAAAGTAGGAACATCTTAAATCGAGCACAACATTGCTTAAGGGAATGAAATATTTGATTGACTCTATTTTGGGAGACAATAGCATGGATTAGGAGAGTATTCTCTTCTTCTTCAGAAGAATAAGAAATCTAGACATCCTACACTTGCCAATCCTTTGTACACTTATTTAATAGTAGAGGGCCTGCTGGTTGAGGAAAAAATCTCTAGGGAACGACCCAACTGAGGACAGGTTTTACTCCAACCCTTCCAACTCACTATAAATAATTTCTTCCTTGTAGGCCAAAGCCTCGGAAGATGGAGCCAGTTTTGTTCTTGGAATTTAGAGATCATTCCTTGAACATGCTTGGGTATGTGTAGACTGGAGCCGCTTGAATATTTATTTTGAGACTACACATATTTGAGTACTCATAGGGCTATACGCCTCAATTTTTCCTTGTGCAATTCTATGGGGGACGGTTTCGAATGCATTGCCCAATCATAAACAACACTTAAACTAAAAGAATTCCTAATTCACCCCCAAAAGGGTGATAATCCTTGTGCAAGTAAAAAATTAATTTCCCAAAAACACTCATGATATCATGCCATCACTTGCATTTTGAGTCAGCTAATACAAAATCATGACTCAAGCCATTGCGTGCTTGGTGATGATTACATTTTGATTAGCATTTTGAGTATGTACCTAAGTCAACAAGCAAGGATTTTCATCCTCCACTTAGAAAATAGGGCATAAGGATGTGTTTTTTCACCCTTTAAAAATGCAACAATGCTTGATGTAATTGAAAATAATTAAAAAGATAACACCTTCAAACAAGCAAAAAAATTCAAACCTTGGTCTACATGTGTTTTTCACTAATTGAAAAATATCAGAACACGATCTTCCAAGACAAAACTGACAAAATTTGATAGTGGGCACTTGCATAGTTGCTTCTCAGAGGAAGATAGTTTATTTAAGATCCCCTTTTTGACTCTTTATTCTATCCTTATTTCTTTTTCTGGTCTCACTGTGGCTGTATCAAAAAAAATTTCAGACATCTACCTTGCATGTCCTGTCAGACTCTTACAATTTGTCTCAATACGTGTGGTCTATCTTCTTTTTACAACTTGATTCCTAGCTCACTATCAGGGTATTCTAACCGTTTGACGCTGGAATCATTTACTTCCACCAAAACACAAATGACACTTCTACCTAGACACACTCACTTGAACGATTTGAGACTCTACTTGACACTATCGGGAAACTTTGACAAATTTGAGATACAACTTCATGGTTAGGACAAGATGCAAGAAGTACACTTTGAAAGGATCGAAAGTACTTCCTAAATCACTACACTTTCAAGGAGAAAAATCTTGCAGTTCCCTACTTGATCTAGACTCTCTAGAAATGGACAGGTCCACTCATGGATGGAGTGAGGCTTTTGACGAATATGACAATAGAAAAAACTAAAAGCATGAAGATATCGATGAAGAAGAAGAACCCACATTTGAACGTCCTCTATTTTAATTGGGCACTGAGAAAGACATCACTAAAGAAGAATACGATAAACTCAAACAAAGAAAGAGGTTCCACAAGATAATGGAAAAAATGATTAACAAAGATAAAGAGAAATACTTTCTCCATCTAGCATCCACTAGCATAAAGTTACCCAAGGATTATGATGTGGAACAACTAAAGGAAAAGGAGATACTGACTCCAATTTCTATTCTCTCCAAACAACTTACCTTAATGCAAATGGAGCTTGCAACTCTCAAATAGGAGAAGGCTAAACCCAAGACAAAATACTGTGTGGACTCCATTTGTCCATTACCTTTCGACAAGAGTATCACTATGGTTCCATTCCCTCCCAACGTGGCATGGGCAAAATATGACAAGTATATGGGAGAGACTGATCCACATCCTCATGTTAGAGAATTTTGTGCTCTTAGCATCTAGTACATGCATGAACCTACTTACCTCATGCGTCTTTTTCCTGGAAGTCTAGGAGGCAACGCCATGGAATGGTTCTCAAACTTTACACCTAAGGTCAAAAATTTTGAGGAGTTAATTCAACAATTTATCCAACATTAATCCTATAATATCCAACATGATGTGACTATGATGGACCTATGCAACACTAAACAAAAGACTGGTGAATCCTTTACCCACTTTCTACAGAGGTGGAGGAAAATCTTTGCATGATATTCAATAGTCATTCCCAAATCTGAGAAAATGGAAATCTTTGTCAATAACTTGGTACCCGAGTTAAACTATGCATTGCAAATGCAAGCCTCCCCTAGCTTTGACAATATGATCAAGAATGCTATCTGTATTGAAGAAGTTATGGTAAAAAAAGGAGAGATCACTCTTCAAAGTGAAAACAAATCTAAAAACTCCAATTCCAAACCTAAATGGTGGAAACAGAAAAAAAATGTTTTCAACGATGGAGTAGTAGATGCATCTAATGCCAATTCTAAACCCAAGGTGTTCAATTTGACTAACAACATGCAAGAAAGAAAAGATTCCAAGGTAATGACCTCCATACCCAAAGAAAATAATGATAATAGCAAGGGTCGACCATGAATTTCCAAACCTCATAGAACATTTACTCCTTTGGGAGAGCCTCTTGAAAATATTTTGAAGATGCTATTAGACAACAAAGTTATCACAATCCCAGATTCCAAGCCATGGGAGCTAGAATTCAAACCAAAATGGTGGGATGACAATTCTTACTATGTCTTTCACAAGAACAAAGGACACAAGACTAAAAACTATCTTAAACTCAAACATGTTATCCAAGACCTTCTCGAAGGAGGCAAGATCAAAGTGGAAGGACACACTACAAACAAAGATCATACAACATTCAATAAACCATTCCCTAACTATGAGAAGGGGGAAGCATCTAAAGGGAAAGGAAATGAAGTAAACTACACCTACTCCAATAATGATAACGTGTTCAATATGCTAGACATTAAAAATAAATCAATTAATGTGGTCACAATCAAAGGTGTTTCTTTTCAATCAAATGCGGTGACTCAAAGCCAAGAATAGGTCACAATTAAAGGAACTAATTCTACCCCAAAAACAACATCAACATCCAAAGTTCCTATTATTACTATCCCCAAACCAGCAGCAAAACAAGTGGTGACTATTCCTGCAGAAAAGTATGACTTGGTGGACCAATTGCAATGAACCTCTTCTAAAATTTCCATTTTTGAGTTGCTTAAAATTTCCACAGTGCATGGGGAAATCCTAGAACAAGCCCTACATGCCGCAAATGTCCCAAAGGACATTGATATAGACAAATTCCAAGTGATGGTTAATCACATTTCAGCACCACATTACCTCTCCTTTTCTGAAGAGGATGATAAATCTTAGACCCATCCACATAATCAACCCCTCCATATTGAAGTCCTCATTCATAAATCTTGTGTCAGACGCGTACTGATAGATGGAGGCGCAGGATTGAATATTTTTACCCTTAATCTAATCAGGAAAATGGTTCTTTTAGAACATACTATTGACTCTAGAAGCAAAATCACTATCAAAGCTTATGATGAGGAAGAAAGATCCTCTAAAGGTCTTATTGTTTTACCCATCAGATTCGGGATGATTGAAAGAAATGTCATATGTCAAGTTATGGATCCACCCCTGGCCTATAATATCCTGTTGGGGTAACCATGGATTCACAAAATGCAAGCTGTGCCATCTACTTATCACCAATGTATCAAGTTCCCACATAATGGGGTGGAAGTGACAATTCCTGCAGATGCTAATTATACTTACAACAATATCAAAGTAGGTAGTATGATTCCACATAACAAAGAAGCTATGGATGAGATTGCTCCTGAGATTACCAAGGACATGGTTATGAAGATTTTTGGAAAATCCTTAAAGCTTGAAGAAATAGGTATGGGAGAATACAAGCTGGACATGACTCTATCGCTGACAGAACTTCCAGTGTCACCAAGATCCTATGCAAAACCTTCCTTGACATTCACACCTACTGCATCCAAGGAGCCAAAAATCCACAAAGCAACTGGCATGGTAAAGGCATCTACATCTTCTTTAGATAACATAGAAGAATAGGAAGTCTTGGACTGGCTGTACAGAGGATAATCGATGGAAGCTAAGGTCAAACATGTGGAAATATCTCTAGAACAGTATGGTAAAGGATACGACCTCCTCAAGAAAATGGGATACAAAGAAAACTGACCTCTAAGTGATACTGGAAGAGGACTTACTGAACCTATACACATGGAGTTCAGGAATATCAGAGACAAAATAGGACTGGGTTTTAATACTAAATCTAACAAACCTTCTTCAAAAGATAGTCCAATCTCTGACAAAGGGAGTCATGAAACAGAGGAGATAGAACTAGAACCATGGTCCTATGAAAGATTATTACATGTTGGCACAGAGAATCCCAACTATCAAGGAGAGTGATATGTACCAAGCTTTGAGATACCACAAGCTATTGACATACCTTTGTTACCACAACCTCCTATTCACGAGATAGGAGACACAACAACAGATGATCCAGAGATACCATTGATAGCGATGGCTACAAAGAGAACACCTCGACAAAATGATTTACATCCTAACTGAGGGTAGTTAGTCACAATCACACATGTCCTTGATTTACCACACTTTGATCCACAGGTGGCTAATCGAGTACATCAGATAACTATTACATAATTCTTAAATAGGTATGATGACGAAACAACAAACTCTCATGATTATGAATGGGATGAGCTATCTATCGCTACAGAGGACATTGAAATAGATGTGATTCACATGTTTGCAGCTCCATCAACACCCAATGAATATTCTAACACTACTCTTGACAATAGTGATATTCTTGAGGTAGAGGAAGATTTCCTTCCTCCAATCATTGATGGAGAGACTGGTGTTCTCATAATTCTAGAAGAACTTTAGAGGAGACAAGCAAGAAACCTCCTTTTACAAAGAGATGATGATGAAATTTCTACTGGCGAGTCACTAGATTTTGGTCCACATATAACTAACAATGACCCTTTTAACGATGATCTAACTCTTATTGATCTAAACATTGAAGAACTTAACTTAACAGGACATGTCATGTCAGTTAACAATCTTGACGCTAACGCGATGCTGTCCTTCCCAAAATCTGACTCCTTATCTTTGATAAACCTAGATTTAATTGATTGGACTAATATGGATCCTACTCCTATCATGAACTTCCCCAATGATTACACCTTGGCTTTCTATCTAAACGCTTATGAACCTTACCCTTCTTCCACCAATGCAAGGAGCGCGAACATGTCACAGGAGGATATCAAGTTTCTCAGTCAAAAATTGAAAAATAAAAAGAAAAAGGGAACTGATGGTGAAAACCACATTGTGGCAGTGTAAGATCCTAAAATAGTAAAAACAAAAGACATATCCAATTGTGAAAACCACTTAGAGGCACCAAAGGATGATATTATTGATATCCTCCCTGAGTACTTTCAAGAAAGGTCTTCAGTTCTGATAGAACTGACACAACCAGTTAACTTGGGCATAGTTGAAGATCCTAAAATAGTTCACCTAGCACAATCTTTGTCAGAAGAGGAGAAGACCCAGTTCACCAAGTTCCTGAAAGAGAAGAAGATCAAATTTGCATGGTATTATATAGATATGCTTGGACTAGATGCTAAATTGATAATTCACCACTTGTCTATAGCTCCCAGGATCAAACCCATGAAACAAAAACTTAGAAAGATGCATCCTAATGTTGCATTACTAGTAAAAGTGGAGCTAGAGAAACTGTTGAAAGATGGATTCATCAGAGTCATTGCCTATGTAGGATGGATCTCCAATGTGGTCCCAATATCTAAATCTAATAAATCTATTAGGATATGTACAGACTTCAGAGACTTAAACAAGGCATATCCTAAGGATGACTTCTCACTACATAATATAGATATGATCATAGACCTCATAGCAAGCTACCAAATGTATTTACTAATGGATGGTTTCTCAGGCTATAATCAGATAAAAATTGCCCCTGAGGATCAAGAGAAGACCACATTTACAT
Source organism: Thuja plicata (assembly GCA_018584345.1). Classification (NCBI taxonomy): domain Eukaryota; kingdom Viridiplantae; phylum Streptophyta; class Pinopsida; order Cupressales; family Cupressaceae; genus Thuja; species Thuja plicata. The sequence continues at coordinate 3,554,718 of MU224979.1, read as the reverse complement.
GCGCATGGGGCACATTTTGCTAGAAAATCATACCATTTGGGTTAAAGAATGCTGGTGCCACATATCAAAGAGTAATGACTACTATATTCCACGATATGATGCATAAAAACATGGAGGATTACATGGATGACACTTTAGCTAAATCAAAATAAAGGAAGACTTGTATTGCTAACTTAAGAAATATATTGGATCGAATGGAGCTATTTCAACTTAGGCTCAATCCAAAAAAGTGTGCCTTTGGGGTCCAATTAGACAAGCTCTTAGGGTTCATTGTTTTAGTGAAAGGAATTGCAGTAGACCTGGAAAAAGTCAAAGCTATACTAGAGATGAATCCTCCATGCAATATTAGTCAAATGAGGACATTACAAGGGAGACTTCAATCAATCAAAAGATTCATGTTGCAACTTGCCAACAAAGCACAACCCTTTACCAAATTTCTAAACAAAGGTGTCACCTTCAAATGGGATGAACATTGTGAAGCCAACTTCAGAGAATTAAAAGAGTAGCTCACTACTCCTCCTATTCTTATGGCGCCTATTCATGGAAAGCCATTACTCCTGTATATTTCAGCTATAGCTACATCACTCGGAGTATTTCTATCACAAGAGGATGAAACAAAGAAAGACAGGGAAATCTACTATATCAGTAGAACACTAGTCTCCTATGAGCTCAATTACAACATTATTGAGAAAGCATGCTTAGTAGTTGTCTTCACATCACAAAAATTGAGACACTACATGCTCTCACATATAGTAAGGATCATTGATAAGATCGATCCTCTAAAGTACCTTTTAATCAAAACAACATTAACAGGACGTCTGACAAATTGGGTCCTCATTCTAAGTGAATTTCACATTGAGTATGTAGACAAGAGAGCTATTAAAGGACAAGTCCTCATAGATCAACTAGCTGATTCACCACTCCAAGATGATGAACCTTTAAGGATTGAATTCCCTAATGAGACCATTATGCATCTAACTAAGTATCCATGGAAGATTTACTTTGATGGTTCTTTTATGCAACAAGACTCTAGAGTAGGAGTTCTATTCATAACTCCTCAAGGCTACAAGATACCCAAGTCTTACAAATTGATGTTTCCATGCACGAACACCATTTCTAAATATTAAGCATTGGAAAATGGTCTTAAGATCACCATGGAGTGGAAGATTGTAGATTTACATGTGTATGGTGACTCCCAGCTCATTATCAATCAATTCAATGGAGTTTGTTAGATGAAAGATGAAAATTTGACACCATACAAGCAACTGGTTGATGACCTAAAGAAGTACTTTGTCTTTATCACATTCCAGCACATACCTAGAATAGAGAACAAAGCTGTAGATTCTATGGCTAAATTGGCATCCATGTTACAACTGGAGGAACATCAATTCCACTATGACTTCTTGGTGGAATAATTATCCTATCCTACCTTTGATACCCCTGAATACCAAGTAATCTATGCTTTGAACACCCTAGACCATTCTGGGTATGCTAATATTATTGCTTACCTAACTGACCAAACCATTCCCACTAATCGATCAAGAAATGAAAAAAGAGACTTGATTAGGACAGCATCGTGTTATTTCCTCATAACTAATAACTTATGTCAATGAGGTCTTCACAGTATGCTTCTTAGATGTTTAGAACTTGAAGAGTCAGATCGCGCATTAAAAGAAGTCCACGAAGGTGTATGTGGATCACATTCAAACAGATTTTCACTAGCAAAGAAACTTCTCAGAGTGGGCTATTACTAGCCTACCATGGAAAAAGATGCTATTCAATTTTCCAAAACATGTCATAAATGCCAGACACAGAAATCTCATCCATGCTCCTACCAGAGAACTTATACCTTTCATTACACATTGGCCATTTCAGCAATGCACCTTTGACTTGGTTGGACAAATATATCCCAATTCTTCAAACAGACACAAGTTCATCATTACAACCACTGAGTATTTCACAAAGTGGGGAGACCATGCTGCTAATCAAAGCCACTGACAAATAGGGGGCTATGTTCATTCTGAACTATATTATCTGTAGATATGGGATACCCTCTTTAATTGTAACAAACAATGGGGGCAAATTTAAGAATCAAGACATTGATGAACTTTGTGAATAGTTTCACATTACTCAACATTTATCCTCAATCTATTACCCTCAAGGTAATGGACAGGCTAAGGCATCTAATAAGAATATTCTCAAGATCCTACATAGAGTTGTAAGTAAGTCTGGAAGAGAGTGGCATTTACAACTAAATCCAACACTATGGGCCTATGGAACAAGCATTAGAACACCAACTAGAGCCGCACCATTTTCCCTAGTCTATGGAACTAAAGCAGTACTACCTATTGAGGTTGAAATCCCATCTTTGCAGATATCTTTACAAGGGCTTGTTACTGATGAGCAATACCACATAGATAGGGTGAATTCTTTAGACCTACTTGATGAGTGCAGGCAATATGCATTCTATCATCTGAAGCTGTACCAAGTATGAATGTCCAAAGGGTACAACAAAAAGGTTAAACCACACCACTTTCAAGTGGGGGATCTCGTCCTAAAGGAGAATCCTAAGAACCAACATAACAGAGAGCTGAAAGAAAAGTTTGAACCTAATTGGCTAGGACCTTATGTTATCACTACTACTTTTGGTACTAGAGCTTATCAACTAGCTACACCTAAGGGAGACATTCTTACAGATCCTATCAATACTCTACATTTAAAGCAGTTCTATGCTTGATGTTTGGCTAGCAGAGCCTGTACAGTGAAATAGTTCTCAGGAAATACCAAAAACATTCAGAAAGTTGATCGTGAAGAAATCCAAAATAGTGGGAAAAGTCCTGAAGATAGGTATCCTTGGTGAAAACCTGGCAAACAGGCGCCTTGATACTACAAAATCATTCAAAAAAGAAAAAATAGAAAAAGAGAAAGTGCCTTGATGACAACCTGGTAAAACATGCATCCTGGTAGAAAAAAGAATAATTTTTTTTCCAAGTGGTGAAAACTTGGCAATCAGGCATCACTTGTGTTCCATACTCCATCTATCAATGCATTGCTAACACTAGGCCTTCACGATTATACCTGTGCTAAAAATTGACTTTGTTTCCTTCCAACAATCTTATCCTTGCTTGGGATTTGTCTACATTTCTATCTTAGGGAATAAATCATTCTACACTGGGGACATCTCAATGCTTGCACTAAACTATCCCTTTTATGAATCATCTATCTGGCACAAAAATTTCTCTAACATGAATAGTGTTCCTACGGCCTCCATTGGATTGCAAACAGGGAGAAAGTTATACACAGACATGGAACACATATTGCTTGAATTCCAACTTTTGATTGGTGAATCTATACTATTTTTGAACAATGAATCAATAGTATTTCTCAAATACTACCTAAACACAGTTTGATTTTGGTTTGATTATGACTCTTTTATGTACCTATGATATTTTCACTAGGGGTGTCTAAGAAGTTATGAGTTTTATTTTATTGATTCACAATTGATAGTTGTTATGTCTTCCAAGTTACTTCTTGATATCTACACAAAGACAAAGAGTCACAAGGATAGGGGGCATAACATTTTCTTTGTTTTCTACATATGGTGATTGTTCCAAATGACCCTATACATTTCACCTAACTTGGATGTTTATGGTAAGAGCTACCGCCATGAGTGGATAGCCGCATATATCTCAATCTTTGTTATGTGTAAACTATGGTGAGGTTGAAACAATTTCCTTATCTATTTTCTAACTTATATTCTTGCTAAGGTATACGAAGCATAATGTACCCAAGACTATGAATTTTCAAGGTCATTGTGGGTCCAATATCTTTCCTTACACAAATTCTAATATAATAAAAGGAAGGTGACTATTTTGTTATCATGGCTTCTATGCCTTGATGCCTAAGTCTATTTCGGACATTACATCCAATAAACATAGTATTTATACTTTCATAATATCAGTGGGTATTAGTGATTATTGTACTATCTGGTGGTATCTATTCTGAAAAGTGCCCAATGATGATAAAATGTTACAATATCTGCAAATCAGTGATAGTCCTAAGAGTCTGCATATAGCTGCATTTAGAGATTGTATAATGCATTTTTGATAGAAAAACATAAGGATTTAAGCTCAAACTCCTTTATCTTTTTAATTCATCTGAAATCCAATATATTTACATACCCATGCTTCCCAAAATATTTGATCAATCAGGAATGAAACCAAACTCACATTTTAACCATAATTAACTTAGTACTCATGTGTGTATGTGGTAAATTTGGCCTTGTTAATTCACCATACACTTCAACATAGTCCTTCTTCACCAGGTACACACAAGACTGAATATGAGATTATTCATCCTGTCTGCCTGCATGATTCGACCTGTTGCCTTCTATCCAGATGGGGTTTTCAAAATTTCTCTCAGAACGAGAGTCTCACAACCATAGACCAATCTAGGAATGAAGGATTTATCTCCATGAATGAAATACAATACAAGATTATTCTAAGAAATGAGAGATGTAAGATAATCTATGACATGATTTTCAATGCAATTGTTATAGAAATTGAAGCTATTCTATTACAAAATGATATTATTCTATATGAAATTATCAAGAAAATATGACAATAATTTAGTATTCTAACAATGCATATGATCAAAAATTTAGGAAGGGTTTGAATGAGAGACTGAGAGTTCTTTTATAGACTCAGAGATGATCAGAATAGAAACTTTCCTCTTGGAAATAAAATAGATAGAAAAGCCAGTTTGAGTTAGAAAGCTTTATTCAAAAGAATACAATAAATTGTTTTCTTTCTGCTTTAGCTATTTTCTTTCTTTGATTTAATTTTGTTTTATTTGAATTACATTGTTTTCTTTCTCTTTAAAGAACAATTAATTCAAAGATTCTATTTCTGAACAGAAGAAAGACTTTTGAGAGAATATCCAATTAATTAAATAAATATGACCTCATAATTGCTTTTTCTCAATTATCTGAATAATTAAATTCAATTATTGAAATGAGGATATTTATTTAATAATTAAATATTATTTAATACCTTTTTATGTCTCTTAGCTAAAGAGGGTGAATTTAATTTAATTAACGTGCTAGGACTTTATTAATTAAATTAATTTGATCATAAGGTTTGTTTAGCCAATACATTTGACACTCGAGTCGAGTAGATTTAGTCAAAAACTTAGAATTGCCTAGTACAATAGGACTTTAATGATCTAGAAGAATGACAAATGCAAAAAAATTGGTTAGGGTTGCAAGATGCCAATTTTGGGGTGTTACATTTTGCCCCTCTTTGAATTGATGTACGAGCAGTGCATTGATTCAAAGAATAGTCTGATGTCTGAAGCACAGAAGAATAGATTTGAAAATTGATGATGCATAGATCGATTGAAAAAGATTTTAGAGCCATCTCCAGGATAGAGCTTGACTCTCCGAAGTCTAGGTTAGGTTGCCAAGACGCCGATCAAATAGAGTTTTTGAGGGTCATCTTCAGAATGAAGCTTGATCCCCAGGGATCCGGGTTAGAATTCCCTGATACCTAATAGATTGATATCTTTCACAAGACTGTCCCCAGAATGAGGCTCAACCTTCATGAGTCAGAGTTAGATTTCCCCAATACCTGTTTAACAAGATAATCAATAGGGATTTTAGGACTATCTCCAGAATGAAGCTTAGTCCCCCAATATCTAGGTTAGATCGCCAAGACATTGGTTAGATAGATATCTTTCACAAGATTTTCCCCAGAATGAGGCTTAACCTTTAGGAGTTAGGGTTAGATTTCCCCAATACCTATCTCAAAAGATAGTAAAATAGAGATTTTAGGATTATCTCCAGAATAGAGCTTAGTCCTCCAATATCTAGGTTATATTGCCCAAACACTGGTTAGATTGACATCTTTCACAAGGATACCCCCAGAATGAGGCTTAACCTTCAGGAGTCAGGGTTAGATTGCCCCAATACCTGTCTCAAAAGATAGTAAAATAGATGTTTTAGGACTATCTTTAGAATGAAGCTTAGTCCCCCAATATCTAGGTTAGATTGCCAAGACACTGGTTAGATTGACATCTTTCACAAGGCTACCCCCAGAACGAGGCTTAACCTTCAGGAGTCAGGGTTAGATTGCCCTGATACCTGTCTCAAAAGATGGTAAATAGAGATTCAAAATCATCTCCAAAACAAAGCTTGATTATCAGGAGTCACGATTAGATTACCCCAATACCTATCCAAAAAAGATAGTTTTCGAGAACCATCTCCAAAATAGAGCTTGATCCTCAAGAATCTGAGTTAGATTGCTCAGATGCTTAAAAGATGACAAGATGTAAGGAACAAAGATGCCCTTATTGATTGGGGAGTATCCAGTTTTGACTGTGAGGTATGAAAAACTGAACATGCCCCAAGTGATGAGAAGTTTTGAAAAGCATATCAGATTGATCGAAATAGATTGAATGATGTAATCATCCTGCCCCCTCGGGAGCGAAATGGAAAGATGACACATCATAATGATTATGGAGAGAGGAAAAATCACAGATAGATGTTGAATCAGAGATCAAGAAGAACTCAGAATAGATTATGGAAGAATTTGGAAGATTCAGAATCAATTTCGAGTGATTTCAAGGTCTGGTTGACCAAGTTTGACTAGGGTTGACCAGAGTTGACTAGAGTTGAATTTTGAGAAAAAAAGTCAAACATTTGAGAAAATGATGATATGATAGGATTCTGAAAAGAAAGCAATGTCAGAAAGTTGACTGCACAATCGTCCGATCGTGTCAGTCCCAAAAATTTTAAAATGCAATTTTGAGCGATATAGAAGTGTCAGATTTCGATTTCGATCACGAAAATAGATTAAACATATAGCTAAAGATAGAGAGCGAGGATCAAACACTTGGTCAGTCATGATGAAACCAAGAATCTAAAGAAGAACTCCCCTATGTATGAACCCAGGAGAATGCAAAGAAGAGAAAACTGAATTGCTGCCACAATGCAAGTCTAGAATGAAAATGCAATCCTATGCTAGATACAATATGAAAATGCAATTCTATGCTAGATGCAATTTGAAAGTGCAATTCTAGGACATGGTTGTGAGACCCATTGTATAATCATCATCATTGAGCATTTTTTTTTGGAACATCAAATTTGATACAACCCTTACTGGCACCACAATGCAACCATAAGGATATGAATATGACTCTTCATCAGTTGAAATGTAGGAAATGAACATAAGCACCAGGGCACAAAAGCCAAGATGACCTGAACATTGTTTCTAGTTAATGTTGTAAGAGTACACCAATATCAAGGCATTCAAAGCCAAGATAACCATGAGTGTGATCATGTGTAAAGAAATAGATCAATAACAAACAAAACAATAACAAATAGAGCAATAACAAGCAAGGAGATAGTATCGACCTCACCATTACAAATAAATAAGATCGAGAGATGTGAGGCTGTTCCACCTTATTGCGGGAGCTCTTATCACATACACCCTATTTATTTTACATTGCCAGATCATTGGGACTACACCAACAAGTAGTAGACAAAGAAAATATCAATGAAATCCATGAGAATAGACAACATACAAAGAAATATGCAAGCATAGCTCAGCCAGTTTCAAAGTTTTTGAATGTATTTATGTTTACAACGTGTTAAAAAAAACTGTTGTGCTTGTGAGTGCATTATGTTTGATTGTTATCGATATATTTTTATGGTTGAGATATCTGATGTGTGTTAAAAAAAATAGATGTGTCCAAAGATAGTGTTAAAAAAAACACTGGTTATGGTGGTGTTGAAAAACACCAGTTTGTGTCAGTAGCGAGTTGTCCTTGAGAAGTGACAAGATTACTGACTCAGGTGTAAACCAAAGATATGAGCAAATGGGGGGCCTATGCCCCCAAGTAATGATGACTGACTTGACATATGTTGTGAGGAAAAATAAGATTTGATTGCCCTCAAGCATATGGAACTAAATCAATGACAAGTCAGGAGGGTCCGCAAAGGAACCAGAGTGTCACGAAAGTGACCAAAAGATATGTACAAACTAAAGCATAGAATTGTCAAGACTGGGTATCGATAGATAGAGCATGTGAGTATAACTCCAATTGTAACAAATGTGAGCAATCTTGATAGAATAATGATAGTAAACAGACGCAGTGAGAACCACTGGTGACTGACACGAGAGAAATGCTCAAATGAAGCAATCATAGTACTAGCTAGACATCAGTAGGCAGACGTAGTGAGAACCACTGGTGACTAATGTGAAGAAGATCCTTAAAAGATAATAGGATAGTGCCCCCTAGATCAGGAGGGTTTCCCTGAGAGTATGACATGTTTCAATCCATGTAAGTTGGTGTCTTGACGGGAACTGAAAGGAAATGTAAGAAGGAAAACAAGAAAGAAACAATGCAGGAAAGCAAATGTGGAAAGCCAAGTGGTGTTGTGATAGATATAGTAGTGTGGAACAAGAGGCTGTATGAGTTAATTTTGGCCTTCTAACTCAACCACACACTTCAACATAGTCCTTCTTCACCAGGTACAGCCAAGACTGAATATGAGTTATTCATCCTGCCTGTTTGCGTGATTTGACCTGTTGTCTTCTATCTAGATGGAGTTTTGAAATTTGCTCTCAAGACAAGGGCCTCACAACTATGGACCATCTAAGAACGAAGGATTTTTAACCATGATAAATGCTATGCAATGCAAAGATTATGCTAGAAATTG
>MU224979.1:3518487-3537869 GCA_018584345.1 Thuja plicata | reverse complement strand
TACATTTGACACTCAGGTCGAGTAGAGTCAGTCAAAAACTCAGAATTGCCTAGTACAATAGGACTTTGATGATCTAGAAGAATGACAAATGCAACAAAATTGGTTAGGGTTGCAAGATGCCAATTTTTGGGTGTTACAATGTGTTTACTCTTAAACACACCTTCATCTCTTCTCTTCTTCTAATCCTTTCTTTCTTTCCCTCCTTGATCCATACAAGTGATACATCAGTTCAACAGAGGGATTTTATTCTTTTTCCTTCAATTTCATTTCTGAGGGGGCATGATCACACTATTATCAATCAATTTTTTGCTCGAAACAACATTAAAAACAACTTCATTATCAAACAAACTAGGGGCATGGAAGTTTTCTTGACTAAGTTAGGACTATTGGATAGAAATATTTGGTTCTCATAAGCTGGATATCTTGTGTTTCCTCAGTTTAAAGATTCTTACTAAGCTCCCATCGGCTTCATACTGAATTTTGGATGACAACCAAGTTCAGAATAAGTATTATCAATCTTTGGACAACAACCAAGTTTAGAATTGATATCTTTAAGATCTTTTATTGATCTTTGGACAACAAGTAAGTTCAAAATCAATACTATCAATTTATTTTGGTCAAGTGCGAGACTGATCTCATCAGGCATTTCGTTTGATCATGAGAAAAATTCTCAATCTTTTTGAAGTCAACATCAAAAACTTTCTTTGAATCAATGTGTTTCTCACACATCAATTCAAAGAGGGGAAAATGTAACCACCTAGATTTGGTATTCTTTGACCATAGACCCTATTTTCCCTAAGTGTGATCATACCCCCAATTATGTCTAGACAACTCTTCAATCAGCTGGCATAATTCATTCGAATCAGATTTAATCCCCTAAGTGATCTAATCACTAATTTACATTAATCACTTTTTCCAATCAATTCAATTCAATTAAATTTAAATCAATTCAAATCAATACCTGGCTAAGGTAATTAATTTAAAATAAATTAATGAAATCTTCATTATACCTCATCACTTGCAAAATCAATCCCCTAGCCCCAATTGATTCAATTTGGCTATAGTCCTAATTAATTATTACAAAGCAAGCAAAAGCTTAAATGATTAATTAAAATCCCTATTATTGAGTGAATATATTATTACAATAATTCATTTCATTAATATTTCCTCTAACCTAACCAATCTCAAAATGCCAAACCATGAGTTCAAACTCATCCCAACCCCTTCTCACATGCTAATTCTTCTTAATTAGCTAATTAACCCTAATTAGCTAATCCCCCTCCACTCATTCTCTCTCCTCCCATATCTATCTCCTTAATAACCTATCTTAAACCTTAAACCTAATCCTAAGCTACCCTTAAGCTTATCGCATTCCTAAATCTATGATTAGGAATTCAACCCTCCCCCTAAAGTCAAAGTTATCAAGCTGGACCTTAAACCCTCACCCATGCTTCTCAAAACCTCACCCATACCTCAGTAATGCTTTCATAAATGAAGCATTAATGGCTCTTACACATCTCTTCCACACTCCTCATTAATGAGTCTTACACCCTCATTAATGGCAGCCCTTCTAGAGTCTTCTCCCCTTCCTCCATTTCTATAAATGGGATGGATTTTGAGCTCAAATGGCCCTTAACTTTGGAGTCTTTTATTGTTGATTGTTGTAACGCTCCTAATTTTGAAGAGTTGAAAGCATTTTCATGCTACTCATTTTCATATAGATTTATATTGCATCATAGTTTTGATACCTTGTATTGTTATAATCTTCATTTCTAGAGCTAGGATGCATGTTTCTTAAGAATATTTCTTATGATTTTGGTCATATTTAAGCTTTATAGTCTTTTCATTTGAATCTTCAATTCTTAGGCTATATATGTCATTGGAATATGCATAATCTGAGGGCTATTATGTCATTTTTGATAGTCATATATAGGAAGCAATAGATCAATTTTGATGATTACTATGTTTGTTAATCTTTTGTTTTCACTAATGCAATGATCTATTGAAGTGTTGTGTCTCTCTTAACAGGTACAAATATCACACACACATTTTTTGGTATCAACTTTTTCTTTTTTGCGTGTACCTCTTATTGTGTACATCTGGGGTCTTAGCCCTTTTTGGTTTTCTACCTTTGTTTGTAATAGAAATGTATCATTTAGGGTTTCTCATGCTTATCTTTTCTTTGCTTTGTTAAAGGATTTTAGGGTCCCTTAAAAACCTGTAGGTACCAAAATCATAAACAATTTTGTCAACATTTGCTAAATACTTTCCTGCTAAGCATCCTAGATCAGCTGTGCAAAATTATTTATTGGGCACAGAGTCAAAAAGATCTTGATAAAACTTGAGAAAAACACTTTTTACTATTGTAACTTGCTATTTACATACTACTATAATTCATTATAGTTCCATTAAGCATATAATTATTGTTTGTAACTGTAAAAACATCAATTCACTATTATGATTGATGAATACATATTTGATAGCACTAAAATGAGTGACATTAAAACACATTCCTTATTCCTCCTACCAAAACTTAGAGCAAGCTAATTAACTATGCAAAATAGCACTTAGGGGAAACAAAAAATTAAACTATGTGCTGTAGCACTTATTTGACACCTACAACCTACTCTAATATGTACAAATTTTGATCATACCTTAGAAGCAATAATTGAGGTGAATCCCTTTGAATAATATTGGCTCAATATCACCATAAAACCTAGACAACTAGAAGGCATTATGCTATATACACTCAGAGATAATATAAGGCCCACTCTAAAACACATCAAACTTGGAGTGTTTTCCAACTTTACTTTTAATTTTATCCCATTTCAGCACTATGTCACCTTCTTTGAATTTTCTTGAGGATGCTTTCTTAGAAAATGGCCTCTCCATTTGAGCTTGGTGTGTTTCAATCTTATTCATCACTTCGCTTCTAGTCTCCTCTACCTCAACTAACTGAGCTAATCTTATTTTCATAGGACCCTCTTGAATCATGTCAAGCTAATTGACTAAATCAAGGGCTGGATGTTCAAGAGATATAGGAAACCTTACCTCTTTTTCATATATAAGCATGCATGATGATAATCTTATTGAAATTTTTGTAGTAATCCTATCATCCCATAAGGCTGATTTCAACTTGGTATGCCAAGCTCTCTAATTTCCTTCCATAATTATTTTAATGTTTCTTAGGAGGTTCATGTTTTTGGATTCAGCTTGTTCATTGGCTTGAGGATAGTAGATAGAATAATTATTAAGATAAAAACCATTTCTAACAGCCCAATCATATATTCTAGTTCCTTTGAAATAAAATGCATTATCTAAAACTATTGATTCAGGAACTCCAAACCTTGTTATCAGCTCCTCATAAAAGTTTAGAACAACTATCTCATTTTCCTCTTTAAGTGGCCTGACCTTAGTCCATTTTGTGAAGTAGTCAGTGTCTGTGAGCACCCACTTGTGGCCAACACTTGAAGGTGGATTTATGACTCTAATGAAGTCCAAACACCACTTCATGAAGCAAGTGTAGATTTATGACTCCAATGACGTCCAAACCCCACTTCATGAAGGGTTGTTCTACTTGAACTAGTTACAATGGAAGGGCTGCTAATTTTTATTTTCCTACAAATATGGCACACTCCTTACATTTCTCTCACATTAGTGTGCATATTTGAACAAATTAGGCTAATAGTATCCCCATTTCAAGATCTTAAGGGTTTTATCTCTTGGTGGAAACTATCCTCCAGGTAATCCTTCATGAAACTCATGTAAAAATTTATCAACTTGGTCAACCTCTATGCATCTTAATAAAACACCATGAAAATATTTCCTAAAAAGAATACCATTTAAGAGAAGATATGGTATAGATTTCAGTCTATAGTACCTTCTTTTTTATCTATCTAAACCATAAGGAAACTCACTAGTTAATAAGAAATGAGTCATTTCTTGTACCCAACTTGTAGAAGTAGGTTCAACTATTTGTTCTTGGTCTTGAAGATCTAGGATAACATTCTCTTCATTTTACATACTTCTTTTAGTGTTACCAAAAATATTCTCACACAAACCTTTGGCTCTAATAAGATTGGTAACCTTGATCTCAATATTATATTAAATTTCCTTATTCACCTGACCAACTCTTTTACCATTCAAATCCTTACTCAAAAAAATTATTTAATTCGAGGATAAGCAACCAACAACTTGATCTTGCTGTTAGAAAACATGTATCTAAGTTTATTCAAACTTCTAATAACAACAAGTACATTCTTTTCAACAAAAGAACATTTAAGCTCAGAATCTTTATGACCTTGACTGAAAAAAGATAAAGGTTTCTCCAAACCATGTTCATTATCTTGTACTAACATAGCTGATATACTATCAATGTTTCCATATGCATACAATATCAAATATTGTTAAAAATATGGGTTTAAAAAAGGAGCAGTTGCAAGTGCTTCCTTAATGAGCTCAAAAATCCTTTTTCCATCCTTTGTCTAGCTGAAAGAAACATTTTTTCTTAATGTTTAGGTAAAAGAGGAATTCACAATCAAACAACATCCAGAATAAAGCTTATAAAAAAATTGATTCTACCCAAGAGAATTTGCAACCCTTTCTTATGTGCTCATAAAGGAACAGAAAGGATGACACTTACTCTTTCCATATCAATAGTAATGCCATTTTTTGATACCACACATCCAAGAAACTTAAATTCATTGAAAAAAAATACACACTTATTTGGGTTGAGAGATATACAAAAATTTCTACACCTTTCAAATATCTTCCTCAAGTGAGCCAAGTGTTCATTCAGGTTTTTAGAAAATACAATTATGTCATCCAAATAAACCAACACAATTTAATATATCAAAGCTTTTAAAAACATGTTAATAGCCTTTTGAAAGGTTTCCCCAGCATTGGAAAAACCAAATGACATATTTTCTTTAGCCATAGTAGCCCATTTAGTTGTAAATGTTGTCTTGAATCTATCCTCATCCTTCACTAAAATTTGATTATACCTTGAAAAGCCATCAAATAAATAAAACCTCTTAGAACCTAAAACAACTTGAAGGATTTGTTCCATGGAAGGAAATGGGTGATTATATTTGAGGGAGGGTCTATTAAGGTCTCTTAAATCAACACACTATCTAATTTCACCATTTTTATTTCTTACTGGAACAATGTTAGACACCCAAGAGGTATGTTTGATTGGAAATATATTGCTACTTTCAATGGGTTTATTCAACTCTTTGATCATGAGGATCTCAAGCTTGGGGTTAAGAGGGATTTATTTTTGTCTAACAAGTTTGTAATTAGGATCAAGATCAATGCTATGTTGGGAAATTCTAGGATGAAAACCCTTTAAACTTGAATACTTCCATGAAAAAATATCACCGAACCCTAGACAAAGTAAAACAAATGCATGCCTCTCTTCTAAAGTTCATACCTTAACAAGCTTTAAAATCTTGTTCTTTAACATCTCAATATCCTAATAATGTTCTTCTTTGATATGAATGCTATCCTTTTCCTTTCTTACATAGGAATTTGTATTGAATATTGAGTCGAGTGTCACCAAACCTTTGGACAACTTGTTTGTTTTCAAGTGTATGATTTAATCTTCATACTATTGTTTGAGTTTTTTCTGATTATTATTTAAACATTATGCCTCTTATCTTAGGAAATTAATGATCTATTGATCATTTTCAATGATTTTACAATGCTAATTATTGTTAGGAATAAAATATCTAACAATCAATTTTACATATTATTGTTTCTTAGTATTGTTGATGTCACTAGGTATATCATATTGAGCTCCTATGACAGAAAGTCTATCAACATGTTTATTTTCACTTCTAGGTATGGACAGAAAATTAAAAGCTTGAAAATCATCACATAGATCCCAAAAAATATGCTTATAAGACTTTAAAATATTTTAGTACTATGAAGACCTCTTACTTGATTAACAATGATCTCTGTATCACCAAACACTTATAAATAATAAATACCTCTCTTTCTTGCCCATTAGAGACCATGAATATGAGATTCATACTCAGTTGCATTATTAGTAAAACTGAATGTGAATCTATATGCTAACCAATACTTTTCACCACTAGAAGAAATAAGCATGCAACCTCCTCCAACATCATTTTACTCCTTGAACTATCAAAATAAAGTTTCCACACTTCATTTTCTTATTGATTTGAATGTTGTTCATCATTTTTTCAAGATTAGGCATGAAATAATCAATTTCATGTATCAAATAATTTCCCAAACTTATCTATTCATGCTATTCATTCAAACAATTAAAGTATTTTGAGCTACCCACTCATCTAGAAGTACATTAGAGATATCCTAAATTTGAGTTCTTGTATCATTGGCATATGACTGATTTTAGGAGTTATTGACTCTCCAAAAATCCTCACCTTGCCAATTCATCAAGGTCACATCTAGATTGCCTTGTTCCAAATGAGTATATTATTATTCATGAGCCTCTTACAATGAATCTCTTGGGACAACAACACTATTTTTCACCATTAGAGATTGATTTAATATTCCATTAGAACAAGTAGGTTGGTTATGTGACTAATTACAAGGAAAACAACACTCATAATCAACTGCCACATTTTTTGGACTGGTACAATCTCCCTAGAAGAGATGGGTGAATTGGGATTATAAGGATAGAAAGGCCCTTGATTGAAATTCCTCCTTTGAAATTGATGATCTGATTCAATAGGAGGTCTATTTGGCACATAAGGAGCTTGTTAAGATCTATTATTTTGACCTTGTTTCCTCTCTAAACTAACAATATTATTGCCACAGGTCTATAATAATCCTTTAATCTCTTTGCGCTCTTGATACGAGGCTATAAAAACATTAGCTTGGTTAAGAACTTAATAACCTAGAGATGGAATTACATGAACAACATCAATGGTAGGAGCTTTTAATGAAGTAGGTGATTCTGCCTCTAGAAATATGGGCATGGGAGGCTTAGGTGATATCTTTCCAGCTTGAATCAAGATATTTTCAGCCCCTATAGAAACATAAAATGCTACTCTAAATTAATGGACCCTCAAGATGGGGAAAATTTTATAACTTTTCCATCATTCAGAACATCAGGAATGACCAATAAGATCCCAAAAATAAATCATGCTTTGAAAAATCATACACCAATGTTGTATCCCATTCCTACTTCCCTTGCAGTTACCACCAACAATAATATACCCTAGATATGAAGCTCCCAAGGCTACATTTTTTGAGTAGAAAAATGTTGTCCCAAGTTGAAACTAATAATCACACTATGTCTGAACTTGAGGCAATAAAAAATACTATATCATAGGTTGTTGGAAAGTGGCTCATTTAGGAGTGTTCAAGAACATATTAGGGTTATCATTAATGGCAAAACATCAATTATGAATGATCACTTAGAGTGAAACATGGTTTTGGAGTTAAGACTTGTAGAAAATGACTAAGTCCAGAAAATAGTTTACGAGGTACAAGAGTATAGTTTTGGGCAGAGAACACTGTATATGATGAATGAAGACATGCAAGCTTAGAAGAAGCTATTTTTGGATGTGATTAGACCTTAAGTTAAGGTATCTTTAGTTTTTAAGTTCAGAGATGAAAGATAAAGATGTTTGAAGTCATGCAAAGATAGTGGTACAATGAGACAGAGTAGTTGAATGGTCGCGATGATTGAGGGAGTGTAATATGGAATCCAAATGTGCTATGTTGGATTTGGATCAATATATTACCTATATTTTTGTAGTGTATGATATATGACTTTTTAATTACTTTTTGTATAAGTTTTGGTTGCATTTTGTGTTGCATTTGGGAGCTGACTGGGTATGTAATAAAGTATATATATGAAAAATATGGTGTGAATGAATGAATGGATGCATTGTGATGTTAGAATCAAATAGATGGTGATGCAAGCTACAAATGGAACTAATTAAGAATAATAGATGCTTTTTTATGTTCATTTTTTCATAAAACATTGTAACATAGACATATTTATGATTGTATGAGAAGTGAGCTCAGTGTATACCTTTAACATGGTTTGTATTCTTTTAATAGGGAAATGTTCTAATGTAATTCTTAGCTCCTAACAGGGCTAGGTCTCCTAATAGGGACACAGTAATTTTAGTGCATATTTGTGGGTACCATCCTCACTGGGATTTTCCCTTGGCCAGGGTTTCCTTGAGAATAAATTCATGGTGTTATGAGTTGTGTACTTTGTGTTTATGTTCTTTTCATTTCAAAAATTATCTAGTTAAGTAGGTATTTGATAATTTTAAGTTTAAAAGTATTGTAATACTAATTCACCCCCCCCCCCCTCTTAGTATTACTTAATCCTAACAATTGGTATCAGAGATATTGAAACTTGGAGAGAAAGTCTAACAACTTAAGGGAGATTAAGATGAATTTTGNTTGATAATTTTAAGTTTAAAAGTATTGTAATACTAATTCCCCCCCCCCCCCCTCTTAGTATTACTTAATCCTAACAATTGGTATCAGAGATATTGAAACTTGGAGAGAAAGTCTAACAACTTAAGGGAGATTAAGATGAATTTTGAAAGTTTGGAAGAAAACTTTGAAGTAGCACTAGAAGACCTTGATAAGGATAAAGTAGAAAATGGTGACTTTAAATTAAAATTGAGAAGAGCACAAGGTTTCATAAAGAAACTAAAGGAACAACTTGAACTATCCTAGATTCAGAGACAAGATCTTATGGATAAGATAAAATAGGATTCAAACAATGATACATAAGATCAAATAAAACAACTTGAACAAGAGAAAAATACTTTAAGGTTTGATCATGAAACTAATTATTTTTAAATGGATAAAGAGATTCAATAGATAAAAGATGAAAGAAAAAAAATTGAAGAAATCTTAAAAGGTGCTAATATTCAGATGGGACAAATGCGGATTGAACTTGATGACTATAAGAACAAATATATGGAATTAGAGAAATATAATCAGATCATAAAGGGAGAACTTGTTGAGGCTAAGAATCATATTGAAAAAATTCATATGAGCAGTGATAAGATTGATGAGTAGAGAGATAGATAGAAAGTGAAGACCAATGAAGAAAGAGCTATTCATGAAGAACCTAGAGATCATATTAGACCTTTCAGAGGTAGATGCATTGGATGTAGCAAAGTTGGACACATGAAGAGAGACTGCAGAGGTAAAATGAAGCTGAAAGTTCAGACTCAGGAAGAAAATCTGAAGTGAAGACCAATGAAGAAAGACCTATTCATGAAGAACCTAGAGATCATATTAGACCTTTCAGAGGTAGATGCATTGGATTTAGCAAAGTTGGACACATGAAGAGAGACTGCAAAGCTAAAATTCCTTACAAACTTTTTTCTGGCTATTGTTTTAATTGTCATGCATATGGACACAACAAGGCATAATCCATGAAAACTGATCAAATAAGAACCAAACACATGTCAATATAAAATAAATATGATATGACATGTATTAATATAAATTAAATGAGATTCAAGGTTAAATCGCTTGTAATTTTTCTTCATTGTCTATATAGATAAAAATAATTATGATTTTTAAATTAAATTGAGGACATCTTGTTGGGATTCATTAGATCCTAATAAAAAGTGAATATTTTTCGATGTCTCTTAAATGATTTTATGTTAATGTAGTAATAGTGAAATAAAAATGACTCATTGCTTGTGCTTGTTGATCAAAATCATTCAAATAAATATAAAATTAAAGGTGTAATGTCCATTTTTTGGGACATTAGAAGTCAATCAAACAATTAAGCTTTAAGGTTCTCAAATCATATCAAATTAAATGACAACTTAATAAAATATTAAAATGACTTATTTGGAGCCTAATGAAAATTAATAAAGCCATTTGAATTTAAAAGAGAGGATTAATAAAGAGGTAGAAAAGGAATTCCAAGAGGGAGGCACTGGATGAAAACTCATTGTCTGTTGGAGATATCACATAGGTGTCTCACTTTATCCTTCAATTCATACTTCTAGTTATCCAATCTCACTATAAGATTTGTGGCTACGATTGGATATTTTATTGTTGTTCTATTAAAGATTTAAAGACATATTCATATTTCATTTTAGAATCTCTATTCTAGTATGATATTTATGATATTTTTTAGAATTAATTAAAATCATCTACATCCAAATTGTTGTTAAATTTCTATGGATCATTTGATTAAAAATATTGAAAAAACCCCAAAGAGGATATTACAGTGGTATCGGAGTTTGGTTCTCCTCCAGCCTGTAAAGTTTTATAAATTATAGAAGTGACCCTTGATTATTCTTTGATTATTTGGTAATCAAGAACATAATAGTCACTACAAATGTTTTAGTGTTGATGCACTAAGTGACAGTGATCTAAAATAAATCTGTCATACTGAGTAATTTTCTGGGAAATACTTCCAAACTGTTATTGAAGCCAATATTTTAACTCATTTAGGGCCCGTTTGGCGAATGGAATTAATTTATCCAGAATAGGCCTATTCTAGAAGGACCTATTCTCGAATTAATTAATTCTGAAAATGAAAGCTGGAATAAGGTTTGGACCTGTTTGGTGCACCTAGAAGATGACTGGGAATTAATCTATTCTGTGTTTGGATCCCATAATGTGGAATTGTAATAAGGATTATTTTTTATTTTTTTAATTAATTTGAACAATATGTATTTTTAACTTATTAAAAAATTATAAATATAAAAAAAAAAATTCTTACAAATTTTAATTTTTGAACTTATCATTTTTGTTGCTGGTTTTTTAACTAAAATATATATGTATTTTTAACTTATACATTTTTAAATTAAAATATGTATTATTAACTTAAAAAAATAAGATTATAAAAAAAATTATTTTCTTACAAATTTTAATTTTTAAATAAGTTAAAAATACTATCAATCAAATGGTGGAAATGACTGTCACAGAAATAATTTTCCCAGAAAACCTAAAGAGCCATTCACGCACGAACTTGATGACTTATACATTTTTTTGTAATTTTGAATCCATGAATAGCTTATTTCAAATCCATGAATAGCTTATTCCGAATCCATGAATAACTTATTCTGGAATAAAAAATGAATTCAAGATTTTTTTTTGAATTAATTAATCCAAGCATTGGCCCAAAAGTGGGGATTAATTTTCTAATTCAGAAATTCAAAAAATGGCCACAAATGGTGAATTACTTTATTCTTGCATTAAATAATAACTATTCCAAGTTAATACCAAGAACCAAATGGGCCCTTAGTTCTAATAAATTAAAGTGGGCCTGATTTATTATTTGAAGTATTTCGACTAAAGTTGGAACACATATTTTATTGCCATAATAGATTAAGAGTTTAAATACTTTCTGAAAGGCTCAGCGGATGACATATTTTATTGGCAATAAAGTATAAAGGTTTAAATTATTCTCAAGAGATTTATATTCATTTTTTAATCTTAATTCCTTTATTGCGGGTCTCTTTATTTTGAGGCATTTAATTCTACTGGAGAAACTTATTTGTTTAGAGGAGATTATTTTTTACCTGCGACCATGTATTCAATTGGGAAAGCTTTGTGTAAGTTATATTTATGTGTCACGATGTTCCACTTTTCTCCAGAACATGGGAAGAATGACATTGGGCCATTTATTGACTTCAAATTTTGCATGAGATTTGATTGTTGAAGGTCATTGATACATTTTCCATGAATGACTTGGAATGATTGAAGGAGGTTATGAATAGATTAAGGATTGTCTTTAGCACTTGCCATTTTAATTCCTTAACCACATAGCTTATTGTTGGAGGTTCTTGGTTTTGTTTGGGCTTCATTTATTGTATTTAGGTAAGGTGAGGGAGAAGCATTTTCTATGTCAAAATATGTTGAACTGCAAATCTCAGGGATTGGATTTTGGGAAACAAATCGAGGCGACATGTATATCTTACTATTCACTGGAGTTGAATACAAGGAGGTTGAGAATTAATATATAGTGAGTGGTTTTAACATGGGTGATATTATATATATTTAAAAATATCTTGTGCGGGTTGCATTCCTTGTTGGTTACTTCAAACAAAAATGGAAATTTTCAGTTGAGCATAAACCTTTTGCATGGACAGTATATATTTGTAGTAAACTTTAACTTCATAGACATACAAACTAGAACCGATTTTCTAAGAAATTAATTCTACACACCTATTCACCCTAGGTGAAAGGCCTAATATGGTCTTAACTCATTTATTTCTTGATAACATTAATTTTTACTCATTTTTTTGGAGAAACAAGACCATTTTCAGACAGTCAAAATATTTATGAGTGTTGTACTATAACTTCAACATTGAGCCAATTAACAAGGTTAGAAAATTCAATGCAATACAATCATTAACATTGTGCTTTTGTAGCAAAAATTAAAATAAGTGCAAAGGTTGTTTGTCGACTTAGTAGAGCACAAATCAACATGTCAGCCTATGTGTTGTGGTTAATTTGGCGAAGAAAATATGAGAAAGAGTCCTCTCAGAGAACAATTCATGAAGTCATTCATAATTAACAACTCTAAGCTTTCATTAAAATTTATAAAGGTGAGTGACATGCTCTATTCTTTAGGAAAGCAACTTGAATTCCAACACCAGTCCAAGTAGGTTGAGGGAAATGGAAAAGTGTTTGAAAATTTGGACTAGTTATATTTTAAGGGGATGAAATGTGTAATAAAGGGTCCCTTGGTTTCTTTAGTTCACTCCCAAACGATGAGGCCTTTAGATGAAGATGTAAAACTTGCCTTCGACACTTTCTTTCATGACATATGAGGATCTCAACTCCTAATGTACCTTATAAAGATGACATAATGAGAGAGATTTTACAACTGATCATTGATAAGTTTCATGGGCTACGAGATACCAAGAGCTCTTCTTATGGTAGGAGGGTGAAGATTCTATAGTTAATGGCTAGTGTCAGAATTTGTGTTCTTATGATTGATTTGGATTGTGGATCTTATTCTCAAAATGTTTCAAATTTTCATAGCCACAATCAATAAGGACCATGAAGAAAATGTATATTCTTGCATGAAAACCACTATGATCCTAATCATTGATGAATGTGATTTTATTCCCCAGTCTCTTATGTCTTTATTATTGGTTTTTATGAGACAAGAACAAGATGTTTCTATAGTTGCATATCAGTTATTCATTGAAATGTTTTCAAACAATGTGTGACGTTGAAACCTTAATTTATGAGGAGGCTAATGGACAAAATATTGATAAAGATATTTCCCTGGAGCATGGACTTCAAGATGATTCTTTGGTTGAGTATATATATTAAGTATGAAGATGTGAATAATAAAATTGACAAAACAACAAATTTTGGCATACATTCAGAATAACCAAATGAAGTTGATGACATTAGTGCACATTTTTGAATAGATGAGCATCTTTTTAACAGAGAAAAATAGGTAGCTAGAGACAACTAAGGAGATATTATTGATAGGAATGACACAAGGCATGATTTTGATATGCATCGTAGTATTAGTTATTTTGGTTTGCATGAGCATGGGTGGAAGACTCAATTTGAGGTGATCATTGATAACCTATTGTTTGATATGGGTGATGAGAATGCATATGAAAACCCATTTTTTGAGTTGGGTGATGTGACTACTCTTGATTGAAGCATTACACTTGGTGGAAATAATAAGAAACATGATCCTAGAATTGTGTTGGAAAATGCTTTTTAGCTTGGCATAAGTCTTAGTACGCTTTATGAAATGGTTGGATACCTTCCTGGGAGACCACTGAATAAGAAAAATACAAACGAGAAGATAGACAGAGACTACATTTGGAGTGAAATAAAATTAGGTGACACCATCAACACCACTTTTATTGTTGGTCTCTGTTATAACAACAACATTTTGAGGTCTAATGAGTTAATCAATGTGAATATGGGAGTTTACTTGTGCATCCTTTTGAGGATCTTCTAGCACAAGTGGATGATATATGATGATTGTATAATATCAAATTTATATTTCTATATCCATAGCCATAGGAGTAGATTGGTTTGTGATCCAAGTGTTGACACGATGGGTACTTTGTTTCTCATGGATCATGATGAGTTGCTAATTCACAACTTGAGGCATAGTGTTATTATTTTAGAGTGGTGTAGCGGATTATTGAAGCAGTGCTTTTGAGATTAACATGGGATCCTGATATTGTTATTTTGATTTATGATTTATTGAGGATAAACAATCTCTAAGGAGGGAGGATTGCAATGTCCCTTTTTATTGGACATTAGAAGACAATCAAAAAATTAATTTTGAAGGTTGTCAAATCATATCAAATTAAATGACAACTTAAAAATATTAAAATGACTTATTTGGAGCCTGATGAAAATTAACAAATTCATTTTAATTTAAAAGAGGAGATTGATAAAGAGACATAAAAGGAATTCCAAGTGATAGGCAGTTGGAATTGTCACCCAAATTTCCCATCTGATGAGAATTCTAGCTATGAGTGGAGGAAAATGTGGCTCCCATGAGGGTAGAGCCCAGCTTGTGAGATTCTACAAATGTTTCTAGGGTCTTGAACTTGTTCTCTATATTTCTCTAGCACTTTGGTTTACCCTTGATCATAAAAGAGACCTAAGCGTAAAACCCTAAGAATTTCTTGGTAAAAACCTAGTCCTCCTTGACATGTTCTAATTCTTCACTACCTTTTGGGATGACTTAAGTTTCCTTTTAGTCATGTGCGCATTAAACCTTCTTTGTTGATCTGTTAGTTGCACAAAGGAAATAAAATATTCTATATTACTCCGTGACTTTGATTTTCCTTCAGTCGCACGATCTCTTTGAGAAAATGAATATCCTTTCAAGTCATCGAGATATCACGCGGGTCGTAGATCAAGTTTTCCATCTTGTGGCTATCGTGTAATCTAACATCAAAAAGGAATATGCTTAAATATTTCTAAGATTTAACATAGGCCGTGGATCGGGATTAAGTTTAGATTTTGATCATGTGGATGGCGCTCAATCTCAGGATAAACTCAATGGTTAAGTTTGTGTTCAGCGACTTCGAGACTTATTTTATCTCACAACTCATGGTAAACTTGGGAGTTTGAGTTTGGTTAGTATATGCTAAGTCACGTAATCGCTGAAAGAGAATAGGGTTAAGTCTTTCCTTCCAAGATTTCATGCCAGTCGTCGATTGCATTTAGATCATGTGTTTTGTGCTAAGTCTCCAGAGAGAGTCAAAATGTTAGCAAAGTTAGTGAGATTTCATGTGGGTCGTCGATGCAAAGATAATCTTATAGTATTCACTAAGTCTCGTGATGAAACCATGATTAAATAGAATGATCAGAGATTACGAGATTGCTTAGTTGCAAGTCTCAGAATGAACCCAGGTTAAAAAGGGTAAAGTGAAGTAAAGCTCAGAGTTCACAAATGATCTGATCTACACCATTGATAGTGTTTTGATATCACGGTGGTCACTTAGTCTCATAAGGAAACAAAATATTCTACTATGGGTTGGATATTAAACGCAGATCATAGATCTTGGTTTTAATCTTGTGATGGTCCTGCAACCTCATTATGAACTGAGAGTTAAGGGAATGATTTAGCCATGTGTGTATTTTCTGGTTCTTGTAAGCTGCAACACAACACTTCAATCGGTCATTACATTAGTGTAAAACAAAAAGTAAGCCATCAAATCAAACGCTAAAATTGACTTATTACTTCCTATCTAAGAGGAGTGTGAAGAATCCAATAATTGCCCTTAGATTATGCATTAATCAATGACATATACAACTTAGAATGAAAGATTAAAAGAAACTAGCCTATATGCTCAAGAAATGGTTTATTTTAACTCTTAAATTGAAGATTATAACAATGCAATGAAGATTTAATCTAAAATGCATGAAAATCTCTATCAATACTAGCAGCATAAGTTTGCAAATTGAAAACTCAAATTAGGGGCCCATTGAGCTTAAAATTCATTCTATTTATAGAAGAATTAGGTGAATGAGAGGTTAGGATTGAAAGTGGAAGAGAGGTGGAGATTGAATCTTTGGTGATCCATGTGAGGTGATCCAAGTGATTTCACTCTCATTGGTTAGGGAATTGACTTGCCTTTTTGTAAATGGAAATGTAATTTGGGGATTTATTTAATTCCTTTTTATTAATTACTTTAGCCATGTTTATAATTTTTTTAATTGAATTGAATTATTTTTTATTTAATTCAATTTTTTTTATTTAATTGATTTAATTGGCTAAGGCAATTAATTTGATTTAGTGATTAAAATCACTTAGGAGATTAAATTTGATTTAATGAATTATGCCAATAAATTGAAGTATTGTGTTGACATAATTAGGGGTATGATCACACTTAGGGAAAATAGGGTCTATGGTCAAAGCAAACCAAATTAGGGTGGTTACATTTTCCCCTCTTTGAATAGATGTACGATCAACACATTGATTCAAAGAAACTTTTGATGTTGACTTCAGGAAGTTTGAGAATTTTGCACTTGATCAAATGAAATGTCTGATGAGATCAGTCTTGCACTTGAATGAACTAAACTGATAGAATTGACTTTTAAATTGATCGAACAAAGGTCAATAAGAAAAGATCTTAAAGATACCAATTATGAACTTGGTTGTCATTTGAGAATTGATAATACTGACTCCGAACTTGATCAAACAAAGGTCAGTATAAAGCTGCTAGGATATTAATAAAAATCTAATAAAAATAGACATAAGATATTTAACTTGTGAGAACTGAAGCCTTCAATCCAACAGTCCTGACTTAGTCAAGGAATTGTCATGCCTTTAGTTTTTTGATAGCGAAGTCATTTTAATGTTGTTTCAAGCAAGAATTTGATTGATTTGAGTGTGATCATGCCCCCTCAAGAACCAAATCAAAGGAAAAAGAATAAATCCCTCTCTAGAATGATGTATCACTTGAATTGATCAATTGAATCGAGAAAGAATCAATTTATAAGAAGTGGAGAAACGAAGGTGTGTCCAGAGAAAACACAATTTTACCAAGTTAATCATGGTAAAAAAAGTGAGTTCTGAGTCTAATAAAATGATGTCTGACCAATATTTTTGATGAATAATGTGCAATGTGACGATATAGAACCCAAAAAATTGATTGCGTAAAGCCTGTGAATCATTTTCGGAACATATGGAGCAATTTTGCACTTTTGGTAACTATCGTAAAAATTTTACTGTGCTATGTATAAAATCATCTATGCATTCAATTTTGTTCCTGATTGATCAGAAAGAGAAAAAATGAGTTTTAGTTGTCTGGGAGGATTTTTGGAGCTCCTCAATAGCTCAAAAAGTTAAATATATAGATCAAAATTCACTTTTTACCCATTCATTTTCTCTTTTAACCTTGGTAATTCAGAGAGCTCTACAAAGAAGATGGTGGTCCCCATGGAGAAGCATTGTTTCAAGCTTGGCCATCAGCATCAACATCCAACTGACTACCCACCTCTGGTAAGTTCTCAAAAACCTATCTTTTCAAATTCTCAATTTCCAATTTTATGCATTTTGGAAGAAGTTATTAGCATTTTAGTTTTTCATGGTTTCCTGCATTTAGGATCGCATCCTATGAGTCTCATGTTGTTTCCTATTTTCAATAGAAATCCTATGTCGCATCCTGTAATTTCAGGCTCGCACCCTGTGTTTAGGTTTTTAATCGCATGGTGTAGATTTGGTTAGAATTCTTAAGAGTTTTGCACCCTGTTGAAATAGGGTCGCATGCGGCATCCTGTGTCACATCCTGTAAAAATAGGATCGCTTCCCAGATGCCCCATCACATCCTGGAATTGGGGATCACATCCCATGAAAGGGATCACACCCGGTGGAAACATAATCATTTCTGGTAATTGAGTCAGTTTTCTTACAAGTGTGACTATTTTTCTTTGTCTGATGACCAAAACACTTAGCTGAGTATGTTTCTGCTAAGTTTCCTTAGATAGAATACTGATTTGAACGTTTCTACAATTACTATCTTTTTGATAGATTCCTTTTGAGGTTGTCTCATTCTGAGGATCGTACCCTGGTCGTGTCCTTGCACTGTCAAGATTTTTGACTGATGACGAGGCAGAGTTAGTGGCTCACGTAGGTTTATTGTCTTTGAGAGATTTACCCGATGTCAGGGTAAATTGAGGGTTGTTGACTACTTTGGCCGAGAGGTGGCATTCAGAGAACAACACCTTCCATCTCCCTATTGGTGAGATGACTGTTACACCAGAGGATGTGTAGTGGATACTTAGAGTTATGGTGATGGTTCGAGAGGCGTTGTTTGATTCTACCTATATTTTAGTGATTGCCACAATGCAATAATTCTTCAGAGATGACACCATTACTCATCATTACCTCACATGGGAATACATGTGTGATCACTATGAGTATCTTCCTATATACTTGGCTAGTTTGATTGGAGATGTCCTTATCCTTGACTGATGACAACATGGATTTATGATTTATTGGGTTGAAATGTTAGAGCAGATGATGGTTTATAGACATAGATTTGCATGGGGAAGTTGTATACTCACTCACATGTATAGGGAGTTGCATGAAATTGTTTATTAGCACCCACAGATTATGAAAGTTGGCATCTTTGTACTGTAGTGTGATGCCCAAAAGTTCAGGTCAAAACACAACCAACAAATTTTTTTTAAAAGTGAAAAGTTCCACGTTAAAGTTGCGGGAAAGAGGATTCAACAACGTGGTCACAAAAGACTCTGGCGATCAACCTCAACAATGTTGTAACCATATGATGCTGGATGGTATCGAATAAGATCGTTGATCATCTTCTCGATCAATATCGTCAAACATCGATCTAAAACGCTTATAGGTTATCTAGGAGGAATTGAATATTATAGTTTACGTCATTCTAAAAATAGGCTAACCATATCCCAATAGGGTACATATCAAGCCAATATATTTCTATAATTGTGTGGTCTATTTAAGGAAATAATGAATATAAAATTTAATTTGACGTTTACATCAATATTCATTTTCAAATGAATAAATACTAGTTCAATTTATAATTACAACATACCCATTTAATCAATGTACCTTTAACCGATTAATACTCTCAAAGGTAACATTAGTTTATGATAAATATTATCAAAGTTTATGATTCAATAATATTTATGGTAGTAATTGATAAATATGATATATATTAATTAATTATAATATTTATTAATTAGTTACTATACTTATAATATATCGATTAATAATATAATCATGCTATATCATTAGCATGTGGTACCATGAATATTAACTAATTGTCCTATAAAAACTTTGTCAAATAAAATCCATCTATAATTATTAACTATCCTTGATTATTAACATTACTATCTAACTACAATAAAAACAAGACTAAATTTTCAAATTACATATTTTAATAACATCTTAAATTAAC
>MU224979.1:3461884-3518387 GCA_018584345.1 Thuja plicata | reverse complement strand
CACATAACTAATTTGGCATTTACATCTCGACTTCTTGAATCTAATCCTTTCGACAAAAGTACTCAATGGACCCTTAATAGTCTAGTTGGATCTATGATCCGCAGGGTAACATACTACATCCAAGATTATCTTACACAATTAACAAGCTAGAGATATCACCTCTGTCATTGTGACACTAAAATAGGTACTGATATGAAGGTACAATAGATAGTTCTATCCTGAGGTACAAGTCTGTTAGGGATTTACCAATCATCCAGATACTACAACACCCCTTAATCCTTCGACATTGAAGTGTCAAGGGAAAGGTGGAAATGGGGTGGGCCTTACATGTAGATTTTGGCCTGGGAGCATATCCCAGTTACACAGCCAATAGTTGATAGGCAGTGGTTGGAGCAGCAGCCATATGTATTCATGTATTCTGGTTGGAATTAGCAGCCCCATCTGGGCAAGGTGGAGTATTGGCACCGCTTGTTTGATGACACGAAAATTTTAGTGTGGTGACACTACCTTGATTGTGAGGAGTGGCTCTCAGATAGACGACAGATGCCATATTTCTTTCAGAGTAGGTACCTGATTGGCAAGACCAGATATGTTGTTGAGAGATTCTTAGTCACCCGAGTATTGAGGTAGTATGACCGTATGTAGGGCAGGTGTCAGGATATATTTGTTTATGCATAGATCAGAGATAAGACACCACTATGGGTTCCTTATCTGATATACAAGACTACATATAGAGATATTAGAGATATGGTAGCAGTACCCTGGGATCTTCAGCTAGAGGTAGCAGATGTAGGTTGCTCTGATGGGTACCATGCACAGATGTTATAGTATATTTTTCCTTGGTTTACAATGCTCGATGAGGTATTTCCATGGATTGAGGATCCCTTACATTATGATCCACTAATGACCAACCTGTCTGAGGTAGAGGGGGAGCTCAAAGAGAGAGAGAGGAGCTATGGGGAGGGATGGTGGTAGGGATGGTGGGAGACATGGTGGGAGGCACCCTCCTAATAACAGGGGATAGGGTCCAGATGATCACGGTGATGCAAATGATAGGAGTGGAGGTGCTATAGGTGGTAGTGGAGAGAGCACCAATAGCAGTGGGAGGCAGAATCGATTCATATTCATTGCTTTGTAGAGGGATCTAGTTCTAGTTTTGACTAGAGATCAGTAGAGATAGAGACAATGTTAGAAGGATGCTCAGCAAGATGGGGCATAGGATAGGCCATCTAGATAGGATATAGGTAGAGGCTCTTCAAGTAGAGATGGAGATGCATTTTCATAGTGTGAGTGTGAGCATGAGTAGCTCAAAGAGAGGATCACAAATTTAGCGGCCTTACTTTCTGATAGGGATGCACATCTTGAGCATCTTAGATCTGACAAAGATACATAGTTGGATAGGCTTAGAGCAGAGAGGGATAGACAGT
This sequence comes from Thuja plicata, assembly GCA_018584345.1. Lineage (NCBI taxonomy): Eukaryota > Viridiplantae > Streptophyta > Pinopsida > Cupressales > Cupressaceae > Thuja > Thuja plicata. Next base: position 3,516,960 of record MU224979.1, on the reverse strand, counting down.
TGGATATTCTTAGAGCGGAGAGAGATACCCAGGCTCAGGTAGCTACTCATCAGGGCTAGAGAGAATATTACTATTCAGGTTTATATCATACGACAGTGCCAAAGGGTTAGAGAGTACCTTTGTATTCATAGATGGCTCAGCAATTTGAGGGGGCCATGCCTCCACCAGCTCAATTTATATGACCTCCTCCTCCTCCTCCAGATCAGGGAGAGGGTGGTAGTTAGACCTGATTCTTCTTTATGTCATATTTTTGAGATCATATTATATATTGTGATCCGTCTGAGATCATTCTTTTGTACGATGACATTTATACATGTATATATGTTCCTATTTGATACTCTGATACTCTTTTGTAGATAGTTCCATGTTTTTGATCTGATCCATATCTGATATATCTAAGATAGTTGATCTTGAGTTTTTTGATATATTCATGGGTTCTCTTGTTTTGATAGATTTTTAGATTTGATGCACATGTGATTATTATCTTAGTCTCTTGATGAGTTAGATTAGATATGTGATGACATCATTTATGCTCATTGATTTATTACTAATATAAATGTGTTTCAAATGATGCTAATTGAATATGTAAATGAATGTTTTTGAGATTTTGTTTATGCAAATAAATGTATGGATGCACTTAGGATGTAAAAATAAATGCAATGCTTGAATGCTTTTTTTTTTTCTTTTCTCTTTCTCATTTATGAATGTAGAATGTATGTCATGGATATGCAATGACATTAATATCAATAATATTGATGTATGTAATTAACTTGGATTTTGGATGAATCAAGAAATATTTTTAAGCTCAAGTCTTATTTATGTTTTTTCTGGTAAAATGAATCATGCAATCTCTAAATGTATCTACATGTAGACTCTTAGGACTATCACTAATTTCTATTTATTGTTTTATTTTATCATCATTGGGCATTTTTGTAACATACATCACCTGATAGTACAACTGTCACTAATACCCACTGGTAGCATGAAAGTATGAATACTATGTGTATTGGATACAATGTCAGAAATGAACTTAGGCATCAAGGTACAGAAGCCAGGATGAAAAGTTAGTTATCTCCTTTTACTATTAAGAATCAGTTTTTGTTTAAGTTTAATGTAAGATATGTGACCCGTAATGACCTTGAAAATTCATATCCTTGGGTACATTATGTAGCGTACACCTTAGTGAGAATCTAATTTAGAAAACAAACAAGGAAATGGTATCAACCTCCCCGTAGTTTACACATAACCAGGATCAAGATATATGTGGCTATCCATTCATGTTGGTAGCCCTTACCATAAACATCCATGTTAGGTGAAATTTATAGGATCATTTGGAACAATCACTATATGTAGAAAACCAAGAAAATGTTATGCCCCCTGTCCTTGCAACTCTTTGTCTTCAAATAGACATCATGGAGTTACTCGGAAGACATAACAATCACCAATTGAGGATCAATCAAAGAAAATCTATAGCTAATTAGATGCCCCTACTGTGAAACATCATTGGAATACAAAAGAATCATAATAAATCCAAGATCAAACTATGTGTTTAAGTAGTATTGAGAAATTCTATCGATTCATTTGTCAAGCGCAATAAAGATTCATCAATCATAATTTGGAATTAATCAATATGTTTTCATGTCTGAATATATGTGAGATTAACTTTGTCAGCAATTGAAATCCATTGTAGTGTTTAGAAACACTAGTTGATTAAAGTGTTGAGAAACACTAGTACATTTTGGATTAAAGTGTTGAAAAACACTAGTGTGATGTCTGTTAGAGGTAGGTGGTGTTGAAGAAACACCTTTGTTTTTTATAGTGACATTTAAGTGCAAGTATTGAGAAATATTGTTTTGAGAGGAAAATCATCCTAGATAAGATGCTTAGGAAAACCTAGCAGATGTGAATTGACCATGCTAGCAAAGATGCTCCCAGTGCAAAATGACTAATCCTAAGACGCAAATGCAAACAAATCCCAAGCAAGGATAGGAAATTTCTAAAGAATCAGATTCACCAAATAGCACAGGTGAAAATATGAAGGTTTAGTGTCATCGGGACATTGATAGATAGAGCACAGAGTTTGAGTGACACTTGTTTTCCAGGTTTTCACCACTCGGCAAAGCTTTTTATTTTTGCTACCAAGACGCCTTTTTGCTAGGTTTTCATCAAGGCACTTTTCTCCTTTTCAATTTTTTTTGTTCTTTTTTCTTTTTTATATATTTTTTGTAGTATCAAGGCACCTATTTGCTAGGTTTTCACACATGATACCTTTTTCTAAGACTTTTTCCACTGTTTTTAGATTTCTTCAAGATCAATTTTCTAATTTTTTTGGTATCTTCTGAGATTTTCACTGCATGGGCTCTCCTAGCTAGATATCAAGCGTAGAACCATTTCAAATGTAGGGTATTAATGGTATTAGGAAGAACATCTCCCTCAGGTGTAGCTAGATGATAAGATCCAGTCCCAAAAGTTGCAGTAATGACATAAGGTTGCAACTAGTTTGGTTCAAACTTCCCTTTCTATTCTTTGTTAGGATGGTTCTTAGGATTCTCTTTCAAAATGAGATCCACCACTTGAAAGTGTCGTGGTTTGACCTTTTTATTGTACCATTTTGACATGCATTTTTGGCACACTTTCAGATGATTGAATGCTTGTTTCCTACGCTCATTAAGTAAGTCTAAAGAATTCACCCTATCAATGCGGTAGTGTTCATCAGTAACAAGACCTTGTAAAGATACCCACAAAGATGGGATTTCAACCTCAATAGGTAATACTTCCTCTATGTCATAGACTAGGGAAAATGGTGCAGCTCCAGTTGGTGTTCTAATGCTTGTTTTGTAGGTCCAAAGTGCCAGATTTAATTATAAATGCCAGTCTCTACCAGACTTACTCATAGTTCTATGTAGGATTTTGAGAATGTTCTTCTTAGATGCCTTAGCTTGTCCATTACCTTGAGGATAATAGATTGAGGAACAATGCTTATTAACGTGAAACTGTGTGCATAGGTCTTTGATGTCTTGGTTTTTAAATTGGCCCCCATTGTCTGTTACAATTGAAGAGGGTACCCCATATCTACAAATAATGTAGTTCAAGATAAACATAGCCACCTGTTTGCCATTGGATTTGATCAATGGCATGACTTCAACCCACTTAGTAAAATTCTCAGTGGCCATAATGATGCATTTTTTTCCACTTGAAGAATTAGGATATATTTTTCCAACCAAATTAAAGGCCCATTGCTGAAATGGCCAATGTGTTATGATTGGTATGAGTTCTCTAGCAGGAGCATGTATGAGATTTCCATGTGTTTGGCATTTGTGACATGTCTTTGAAAATAGAACATCTTTTTCCATCATAGGCCAGTAATAGCCTACTCTTAGCAGTTTCTCAGCCAGTTAAAATCTATTTGAGTGTGATCCACATACACCTTCGTGGACTTATTTCAATGCACGATCTGACTCTTCTTGTTCTAAACACCTAAGAATTATATCATCGAGACCTCATCTATATAATTTATTAGTAATCAGAACATAATGCAATGATTTCCTAATTAAGGCTCATTTTTAATTCCTTGTTAAACCATTGGGTAGCGTTTGTTCGGTTAGATAGGAAATAATTTTGGCGTACCGGGATTGGTCTTGGACTTTCAAAGAAAAAAATTATTTGGTACTTAGGGGTATCAAAGGCTGGGTAGGATAGTTCTTCCACCAATAATTCATAGCAGAACTAATGTTCTTCTAGTTGTAACATGGATTCTAGTGTAGCCATAGAATTTGCAGCTTTATTTTCTATTCTTGGTATATGCTGGAATGTGACAAAGACAAAGTAATTTTTCATGTCATCAACTAGTTGTTTATAAGGCATTATCTTTTCATCTTTAGTCTAATAGTATCCATTTACTTGATTAATAATAAGATGAGAGTCACCATACACATACAACTCTATGATCTTCCATTCCATAGCCAATTTAAGACCATTCACTAATGCTTCATATTCAGAAATGTTATTGGTGCATGGAAAAATTAACTTGTATGCCTTGGGAATCTTCTATCCTTGAGGAGTAATGAAGAGAACTCCTACTCCAAAACCTTGTTGCGTGAAAGAACCATCAAAGTACATCTTCCATGGATATTCAGTTAAATGCATTATTGTTTCATCAGGAAATTCAATTATCAGAGGTGCATCATCTTGCAAGGGTGAATCAGCTAATTGATATACAAGGACTTGTCCTTTAATAGCTCTTCTATCCACGTACTCAATGTCAAATTCACTCAGAATCAAGACCCACTTTTCTATCCTTCTTGTTAATGTTGTCTTTCTTAAGAGGTATTTCAGAGGATCTATCTTTTCAATAAGCTTTACTGTATGTGATAGCATATAATGTCTCAATTTCTATGATTCAAACACAACTGCTAAGAAATCTTTTTCAATTATGCTATAGTTGAGTTCATAAGATACTAGTGTTCTACTGATATAGTAGATTTCTCTTTCCTTCTTAGTTTCATCTTCTTGAGTCAGCAATACTCCCATCGATGTAGTCATAGTTGAAATGTATAGGAGTAATGGTTTTTGATAAATGGGTGTCATCAGAATGGAAGGAGTAGCCAAGTACTCTTTTAATTCTTTGAAGTTATTTTCACAATGTTCATCCCATTTGAAGGTAGCATCTTTATGTAGCAATTTAGTAAAAGTTTGTGCTTTGTCTACAAGTTGTGACATAAATCTCCTGATTGACTGGAGTCTTCCTTGTAATGTCCTCATTTGACTAATGTTGTGTGGAGGAGACATTTCTAGTATAGCTTAAACTTTTATAGGGTCCACCTCAATTCCTTTTGCTGATACTATAAACCCTAGTAGATTTCCTGATTAAACTCCAAAGGCACACTTCTTCAGATTGAGCCTTAGTTGAAACTATTCCATGTGATCTAATATCTTCCGCAAGTATTCAATATGAGTAGTCCTTATTTTTTATTTTGCTAATGTATCATCCACGTAATCCTCCATGTTTTTATGTATCATATCATGGAATATGGTAGTCATATCTCTTTGGTATGTAGCACCTATGTTCTTTAATCCAAATGGCATAATGTTCCAACAAAAAGTTCCCCATACACATTTAAATGCGGTCTTCTCTTGGTCTTCAAGAGGAATATTTATCTAGTTATAGCCCAATAAAACATCTATTAATGAGTACATTTGATATCCTGATGTAAGATCTATGATCATATCAATGTTTGGTAGTGGAAAATCATCTTTAGGACATGCTTTGTTCAAGTATCTAAAGTCTATGTAGATCCTGCTAGATTTATCTATTGTAGATACTGATACCACATTATAAATCCATCCCGCATAAGCAATGACTCTTATGAATCTAGATTTTAGTAATATTTCTAGCTCTACTTTTACTAGTAATGCAACATGAGGATGCATCTTTCTTTGTTTATGTTTCACGGGTTTGATCCAGGAGCTATAGATAAATGGTGCATTATTAATTCATGATCTAGTCCAAGCACATCTATGTAAGACCATGCAAAGTTGATCTTTTTCTCTTTCAAGAAATCAATGAATTGTATCTTCTCCTCTTCTGTTAAGGATTGTGCTAGGTGAACAATTTGAGGAACTTTAGTTGTGCCCAAGTTAACCGGTTGTGTTGGTTCTATCAAAATTGAAGATCCTTCTTGAAAGTGCTTAGGGAGGATATCAAGAATCTCATCTTTTGGTGCCTCTGGGAGGTTTTCACCATCATATACATCTTTTATTTTTAGTTTTTTAGAATCTGAAACTGTCACAACATGGTTTGCACCATTAGTTCTTTTCTTCTTTTGATTTTTCAATTTGTGACTGAGAAACTTGATATCCTCCTCTGACATGTTCACACTCCTTACATTGGTGGAAGAAGGATAAGGTTCACAAGAATTTAGGTAACAGGCCAAAGTGTAGTCATTAGGGAAGTTCATGATAGGATTAGGATCTGAATTCATCCAAACAATTAGGTTAGGTTTTATCAAGGATAATGACTCAAATTTTGGTAAGGACAACATCGCATCAGCATCAAAACTATTAACTGACAAGATATGTTCTGTTAAGTCAAATTCTATAGCATTTAGATCATCAAGAGTTAAATCGTCATTAATAGGGTCATTTTTAGTAATATGTGGACCTAACTCTAGAGGTTCATCAGTTGAGCTTTCTTATTCTTCTCTCAGCAAAATTGAACTCATTTCTTGTAGTCTCACAATGTCCTCTAGACCTAGTAAAACACCAGTTTCTTCATCAATAATTCTAGGTAGTGGAATCTCATTTGATTCTGGAACAATAGTAGTGTTAGGGGAAGTGTTAGAACTCTCTCCTCTTTGAGATATTAGTGCCAATTTATAAATCACATCTACTTCAATGTCCATGGTAGCATCAGATAGGACATCCCATTCATAATCGTGTGAGTCTGTGATTTCAACATCTAACCTATTTAGAAACTCAGCAATGGTTACCTGATGTACCCTATTAGCCAATTGTAGATCAATGTGTGGTAAATATAGGACATGTGAAATTGTGACCAACTTTCCCCAGTTAGGATGTAAATCTTTTTGTTGGGGGTGTTTCTTCAATAGTTTTTTCTACCAATGGAACTTTTGGAGTGTCTTCTGTTGTTTCCTCTACTTCTTGAATAGTAGCTTGTGTCAATAAAGGACTATGAGTGTCTTGTGGTGTCTCAAAGCTAGGTACATATCTTTCTCCTTGATACTCAAGATACTCTATACCAATATTCAATAATCTCTCATAGGTGCATTGTTCAAGTTCTGTCTCTTCTTCTTCATCACTTCCTTCACCAAAGATTGGACCATCTCTTGAAGTAGGGTTTTCATATTTATTATTGAAACCTAGTCACGTCTTATCTTTAGTATTTCTAAATTCCATGTGTATAGGTTAAAAATTCCTTTTCCTTTGTCTCCTAAAGGTCCCTTCCATTTATATCCCATTTTTTTGAGAAGGTCATATCCTTTACCATACTTTTATGGGGATATTTCCACATATTTTACCTCATTTTATTTTGGTTCTCCTTTGTAAAGCCAAGCCAAGACTTCTTTTTCTTCTTTTTCATCCTCTTGAGAGGTAGATGCATTAACCATACCAGTTTCTTTGTGAATTTTTGGTTCTTTAGATGTATTTGGTGTGAAAAATGAGGAAGGTTTTCCATAAGATCTTGGAGATAACATAAGTTCTGTGAATGATGGGCTCATGTCTAGCTTGTACTCTCCCATACTAGTTTCTTCAAGTTTTAATGTCTTTCCAAATATTCTCATAACCATGTCTTTAGTAGTTTAAGGTAGAGTTTCTTTTGGAACTTCCTTGTTATGAGGGACCATACTATCTACTTTAACATTGTTGCAAGTATAACTGGTATCTGCGGGAATTGTTACTTCCACCCCATTATGTGGGAATTTGATATAGTGGTGGAAATTAGATGGTACCACTTGCATTTCATGGATCTATGGTCTCCCTAATAGTATCTTGTAAGCCAAGAATAGATCTAGAACTTGACAGATCACATTTCTTTCAACTACTCCTATTCTGATTGGTAGCACAATAAGACATTTAGAGGATCTTTCTTCTTCATTGTAAGATTTGATAGTGATCTTACTTCTTGAATCAATGGTTTATTCTAAGAGACCCAACTTCCTGATTAGATTGAGAGTACAAATGTTCAACCCTACACCTCCATCTATCAATACACATCTGACATGGGATTTGTGAATTAGTACTTCAATGTATAGAGGTTGGTTATGCAGATGTGTCAATGATTTGTCATCTTCTTATGAAAAAGAGAGATAGTGTGGTGCTGATATATCATTTACCATTGCTTGGAATTTTTCTACATCAATGTCTTTTGGCACATTTGCAAAATGTAGGGCTTGTTCAAGAACTTCCCTATGCTTTAAGGAGATTTTAAGTAACTCAAAGATATAAATTTGAGCAGAGGTTCATTGCAATTGATCCACTGAGTTATAATTTGTTGTTGGAATGGTAATGGTTTGTCTTTTTGCTGCTAGTTTGGGAATAGTGACAATAGGTACCTTGGAAGATGTTGCCGGTTTCAATGAGGAACTAGGTCCTTTGATTGTGACTTGTTCTTAACTTTGAGTCACTACATTTGGTTGTGTAGATGTGTCTTTAGAACCTTTAATAGTGATAACATTGATTGATTTGTATTTAATTTCTAACATGTTGACCATATTATCATTATTAGTGTGGGTATAATTCACTTCATTTCATTTTCCTTTAGATGCTTCCCCTTTCTTGTAATTAGGGAATGGTTTGTTAAATGCCATGTGGTATTTGTTAGTGGTGTGTCCCTCCAATTTGATTTTACCTCCTTCAATAAGGTTTTGTATAAAATATTTAAGCTTCACACAGTTATAAGTCTTATGTCCCTTGTTTTTTTGAAAGACACAATAAGAATTATCATCCCACCATTTCGGTTTGACTTCTGGTTCCCATGGTTTTGAATCAAGAATTGTAAGAACTTTGTTATCCAAGAGTGTCTTCAAAATGGTCTCAAGAGGCTCACCCAAAGGAGTAAATTTTCATTGAGGTTTAGAAGTGCATGGTATACTCTTTTTGTTGTCATTGTTTGCTTTAGGTATTGTGGTTGTTACCTTGGATTCTTTGTGTGCTTGCATGCTATTTGTTAGATTAAAAATTTTTGGTTTAGGATTAGAATTAGATGCATCTACCAATCCATCGTTAACAACATTCTTGGTTTGTTTCCACCACTTAGGCTTGTTATTATGGTTGGTATATTTTTTATCACTTTGAAGGGTGATTTATCCTTTCTTAACCATGACCTGTTCAATACGGATGGCATTCTTGATCATCCTATTAAAGCTAGGTGAATCTTGCATTTGTAAAGCATAGTTTAATTCATGTATCAAGTTATTTATGAAGATTTCCATATTTTCTGATTCGGGAATAGCTCTTGAATACCTCACAAAGATTTTCCTCCCCCTTTGTAAAAAGTGTGTAAAGGATTCACCGGTTCTTTTTTTTTTTGTGTTACACAATTCCATCATGGTTACATCATGTTGTATATTTTAGGAGTAATGTTGGACAAAAATTTGTATCAGCTCCTCAAAAAATTTCACCTTAGGTGTGAGTTTGGAGAACCACTCCATAGCATTTTCACCTAGACTTCCCAGAATTAACCTCATTAGGTATGTTGGTGCGTGCATGTATTCTATGCTTAAAGCCATAAAATATCGCACATGGTCATGTGGGTTAGTCTCTCCCTTATACTTGTCATATTTAGGCATTGACATGTTGGGAGGAAATGGAATCATGCTAATACTCTTGTCAAATGTAAATGGACAAATGGAGTCCAAAGAGTATTTTTTTTTAACCTTCTCTTGTTTGAGTGTAGCAAGTTCTTCTTTCATCAAAGTCAATTGTTTGGTGAGAATAGAGATAGGGTTTGGTATCTCTTTTTCCTTTAGTCTTTCAACATCATAATATTTAGGTAGCTTCACTCCAATGGATGCTAGATGTAGAAATTATTTCTCTTTGTCTTCACCAATTATCTTTTCCAATGTTTTTTGGAATTTCATACTTTGTTTGAGTCTATCGTACTCTTCTTAGTTATGTCTCCATCACTTTCTAAGTCAAACAAAGGGTGAGCGATGTGAATATCTTCCTCACTACTAGTGTCTTCTTGTCTTTGGTTCTTGTCATCTTTGTATTCCTAAAAGGTTGTACTTCATTCATTTCTGGGATCTTCCATTGCAGGCGCATGTGATTCTGTGTCAAATAGAGAATTGAAAGATGTTTCTCCTTTTTTAAAATGTAGCAATCTAGGAGGTACTTCTAATTTTTCAGGAAGATACTTGTTACATCTTGTGTTAACCATGAAGTTGTATCTGAACTATGTCCAAAGTTTCCAAATAATGTCAAGTGAAGTCTCAAATTATTCAAGTAAGTGTGTCCAAGTTGTAAGGATTCTTTGTTGTTTGATGGAAGTAAGTGACTCCAGCATCAAAGGGTTAGAATTCCTTGATAATGAGCTTGGAATCAAGTTGTTTTTGAGAGTGAATAGACCACACATTTTGAGACTAATTGTAAGATCCCAAAATAACATGCAAGGTAGACTTATGAAAAGTTTTGAAACAGAAACAAAGAGATTAGAAAAAGCAATAGGGCCAGACTAAGGATCCAAAAAGGGTACTCAAATATACTAATTTTCTTTGAGAAACTACTATGCAACTGCCCACTATTTTAGATGCGACACTCTACAAGTGAGCTAGGAAATACCAGATGTGAGCTTTTGATAAACTAAATGTGAGTTTTGATATCTTGCATGCAACCTTTCTCCCTAAAAGTGATGCAATACTGACCAGATGCGAGCCAGAACAAAAGATGCAACTGTGCACAACCAGATGCGAGCCAGGACAGACTAAAAGTGACTTTCTGATGTTCTATCAAGTTTTATCAAATTTTTAAAGTCTATCTTGGAATACGTGAAGTTTGTCTAATTGTAATTTGTTCTCTGAGACTTTCCAGTGAGTGAAAAACATAGTATGTAGTCTTAAGGATTGAATTTTGTTTCTTTTTTGAAGGATCTATCTTTTTAATGATCTTTTATGCACATCAAGCAATTTTAAATTGTTAGGGGTGAACAAACACATCCTTAATCCCTAGTGTCTAAGCATAGGATGAAAATTTTTGCTCATAGACTCAGGTACACACTCAAATGCTAATCAGAATATGGCTATCACCAAGCACACAATGGATCTCATTATGATACCATATTAGCCGACTCCAAACGCAAGTGAGAGCATGAAATGGTGAGTATCTTGGGGCAATTAATTTTTTCCTTGCACAAAGATTATCACCCTTTCAAGGATGAATCAAGTAGTTTTGACTACAATTTGTTGTTTATGATGTGGCAATCCATTCAAAACCATCTCCCATAGAATTGCACAAGGAAAAATTGAGGTGTATATCCCTATGAGTACTCAAATGTGTGTAGTCTCACAAGAAATATTCAAGCGACTCTGCTCTACACACACCCCAAGCATGTTCAAGGAATGATGTCAAAATTCCAAGAACAAAACCGATTGCGTCTTCCAAGGTTTTAGCCTACAAGGAAGCAATTATTTATAGTGAGTTGGAATGGTTGGTGTAGACCTATCCTCACTTGGGTCATTGCTGGGAGATTTTTTCCTTAACTGGCAGGCCCTCTAATGTTTAAAAAGCATACAAAGGATTGGCAAGCTTAGGATTTCAATATTTCTTATTGTTCGAAAGAAGAAGAGCATAATCTCCTAGTCCATGCCATTTTCTCCCACAAGCACTTCAATCACTTTTCTTTCCCTCAAAGGACTTCACTCACAAATCAATCCCCCATGTTGAGTTTTTTATTCCCCCGCTTGGAAGGAAGAGAAAATCCTCTAGTGAGATTGAAAATTAATCTTAAGTTTGATTTAGATATTCCTAAATTATGAAAACACAAGTACTTGAAAGAAAAGTTTGTTTGTTCTTTTTCCACAATTTTTAAGTGCTTTGCTTGTTCAATTAGAATATCCCAAAATTTAGATAATGAAGTTATTTTTCCCACAAAATTTAATGACTTGTGTTGTTCAATTACTTGCCAAAGGGAATTAAACAATGTAGCTTGTTCAATTAGTCCCACAAAATTTAGTGATTTTTTGTTGTTCAATTACTTTCCCAAAATGAATTAAACAATGTTATGTTTGCCTTGTTCATTTACTCCAAATCCCTCTTAAGTCCTAAATTAAATTTTTAGTTTCTGATTTTCCTTGAAAGAAAAGAGCATACTCCTCTGATTGATTTATTAAATGATTAGAATTTGTATTTTAATTTGAAACTTTGAACAACTAAGGACAATTTAATCTATGAAAAACTTGCAAAACACAAGTTAACAATTCCTTTTCCACCCTTTTTGAGAAAAAAGGGTATAGACATCAATCTACAAACAAGTATTAGGCTGTTTAAAAGACATAGATATAAAACATCCAAGGATTAATGGTTAGATTTTTGAAATTTCAACCTTAAAAACTAGATGCGATCCTATTTTCCCTAGATGTGAGTGCCTTTCCCTAATGCGATCCAGAATTCACCATATATGATGCTTTAACAAAAATGATTCAAGATTCCCCAGATGCAAGCCCTAATATCTTGGGCACAATATTATTTCTTTAAAATGATCCAATTTCTTGAAAATGAGCCTTGATAACTAAAGGCAACCATGTACCTGCAAACAGAGAAGAAAAATTAGCTCAAAATGAAGAATAAGATGAGGTAAAATCTGAGATTCTGCCCCACAGTGGGTGCTAGAAATATGTGTGTATTTTGTGGTTCTTGTAAGCTGCAACACAACACTTTAAAAAGCTATTACATTAGTGTAAAACAAAGAATAAGCTATCAAATCAAACACTAAAATTGACTTATTGCTTCCTATCTAAGAGGAGTGTGAAGAATGCAATAATTGCCCTCAGATTATGCATTAATCAGTGACATATACAACTTAGAATGAGAGATTCAAAGAAACTAGCCTATATTCTCAATAAATGGCTCATTTTAAATCTTACATTGAAGATTATAACAATGCAATGATGATTTAATGTAAAATGCATGAAAATCTCTATCAATACTAGCAGCATAAGTTTGCAAATTGTAAACTCAAATTAGGGGCCCATTGAGCTTAAAATTCATTCTCTTTATAGAAGAATTAGGTGAATGAGAGGTTAGGATTGAAAGTGGAAGAGAGGTGGATATTTAATCTTTGGTGATCCATGTGAGGTGATCCAAGTGATTTCACTCCCAATGGTTAGGGAATCGACTTTCCGTTTTGGAAATGGAAATGTAATTTAGGGATTTATTTAATTCCTTTTTATTAATTACTTTAGAAGTGTTTTGATTGAATTGAATTGTTTTTTATTTAATTCAATTGTTTTTATTTAATTGATTTAATTGGCTAAGGCAATTAATTTTATTTTGTGATTAAAATTACTTAGGAGATTAAATTTGATTTAATGAATTATGCCATTAAATTGAAGTATTGTGTTGACATGATTAGGGGTATGATCATAAATAGGGAAAATAGGGCCTATGTTTAGAGTAGACCAAATTAGGGTGGTTACATCAAAAAATCAGTGACATGAAAGATTCATTAATCCACGGTTAAAGATGAGTCAGGAATAAGAGCTAAAGATGAAGATCGATGACTATGTTTTAAACGAGAGATCAAGTATTTTCTTGGTGTTTGATACAAGTACCCACGCCACCTATGACCTGTTAACATTTAAAAATTCAAATATTCAAAAGATTTGATCTCAGAGTTCATAGTGGTGGCATGGTTTTTCAAGATACAGACCAAGGAATGGATCGAGATGACTTCTCTAATCACATTTATGGTGATCGGAAAGATATTCAAGACTGTATCTTATCAAATAACATATTTCCAAGATGCATTGATGAGCAAAATTGACAGTCTTAGGGTTTCTAAATTATTTAAATAGATCTTTGGTAACCCTAATCCTAATCGGTGGATTGACTCCTAAGCCTGCATGCTAGAGGAGCATGTATATAAGTAGTTTTAGAAGCTTTTAGAGCTTACAGGGAAATTCTCCAAAAGAAGTACCTTTTTCTTGTTTAAGAAGAGTTTTTTAGCAGATGTAAGTTTATGTGGCATTTTCTCTTTTCTCAATTTTTCTTTGTTGTAACATCTCATTGAATTCCAGATTCTGTATGAGCTTTTTGTGGCATTTTCTCTACCCTCAATATTTCCCTTGTCTGTACTTCTCTTACTAAATATAATATAGTGGATTATGCTAGATAAATATTGGAGTTCCCAAGCCTTTCTTCCTCTCAGCATCATTGTGTAATCTTGTGTTTGATCTGATTTAGATTATCTTATGGATTTTGTTCATACCTGGTTACTTTGTCTCATTCCTGTACCTATTTGTTGAAGTGAATGTTTTCTTGTAGGTCACAGTCTATGTCTAGCCCCTTGGGAAAGTTATTGTTTTTGGAATGTTTCCTTCCCTTGAATAACCTCTTTCCCCTTCAAACCTCTCTGTTAAATACTTATGCAAGACTATTTAGAAAGATTGTGTTATATTAGATTTGAGAATATTCATGCTAGTTTGGTCATTATGTTATGGTTCATGTACCTTCAATGTATCACCTAGTAGGATAATTTTCTTTTCAGTTATTTTCTTTCAAGTATTCCTTCTATCCTTTTTCCTTCCAAATTCACTTTCATGTTCAAGAGAAGATTAGGTGATTATCCAAGAGGAACCGGCCTAGAACCTAGAGGCTTCACTTCAGTTAGCAGAGATCCCACAACCTAGAAGTGATTCCCATGTTATACTAGATTTCTAGGCTCAAGTGCTTGGCAGGGTGCAAAATTTTTTGTATAACAATGGGCATGCCCAATGGGACCAAAAGAAGTCTATTTGCAAGTCTATGTTATCGCCAATATGCTGATTGCATAGTATTAGCCTAAAGAGGCTCTTTTCAGAGCATATCTAGTGGTTCCATTGGTTTGAAGAATAGAAGATCCAATCTTGTTCAAATTTTATGAGAAATATTGAGACAATGAGCTCAAAGCCTTTTGAGTTCCTGCAGCTACCTCTAACAATAAATTAATGTAGATCATCTCAAAGAACATGCCCTACAAGGAGGGTATAGTCTACACCACCTACCTAATACACCACCTGCCTTAGAAAGGAGACCTTGGATTTTCCACTCAAGAAGGAGAGGAAGATCTCTAACTAGAGAGGTACAAGAAGATTCAACTCCACTCTTCAATTTAAATACAACTCATACAGTTGTTGCTCAACAAATAATAGTTTCTACAATGGCTAGAAAGTTTTCCTTTGTACCCTTCAATAAAGGAAGTCCTTTAAGCTTTTCTCAACATCATGATGTTCCCTTAGTAGCACTCAAAAGTCTACCTAATTTCATAGGTGAAGGATAGACAACAAATTGTGACCACATAAGAGATGTGGCTACCATTTGCATCATGCATCATATCACTAAAGAAGACATGGATACCAAGCTACTAGCATCCTCTTTCAAAGGTAAGACCTTAGAATGGTTTAGAACCTTAACTGTTGGTTCAATTGACTCATGGGATATATTAGGAGAATCAATAAGAAATTTTTTTGAGGATAAATCAGATTATTTATCTTTGGTTGAGCAACTGACAACCATAAAGAGGGCTCCTCAAGAATAGATGACAAACTTTAACAATAGGTTCCTCAAGACATGGAATAGGATTCCTATTTCAGTAAGGTCTTCAACTCACCATGCCTTGCTATACTTCTTGAAAATTCTGAATAGCAACATCTCTATCATGATTCAATCCATGGGAGGTACCTCTCTACCTCAGGCTTTTGACATATCAGTAAGAGCTGAAAATTGTTTAATCCAAGCAGGTATGATAGCCTTGAGGCCACCCATGCCTATATTTCCCAACATCCAACCAAATATTCCTTTGAGTATCCCTCTATACACTCCTATACCCACTATAGTAGCACCTTAAGCCAGTACTAGCTATGAAGAATCCAAGGCCAGCTTTTCCCAAGACCTGCAAATGATGAAAAGTGATCAACAAGAAACAAAAAACTTGTTACAAAGTAGTCAATAAGAAATGACAAGATTGTTACAGACTCTAACAAAAGAGTTGAATAACTTAAAGAAGTAGAACCAATGGAATATACCACCCTTTCAGCCACAAAATCAAGGTCCCAACCAATAATATCTAAATGAGGGACAATCCTATCAGCATAATAGGCCACCATATCAAAGGAACTACCAAGGCCAAAGGAAGAACTTCAATTAGAGTTCATTCCAACCTTATAATCCCATGCCTCTCAGCTCTACAAATCCAATTAGAGATATAATTCTAAGTCAAAATAATATGGTCTTAGACAATGAATGGTGTTTTCCTTGCAATCAGCCTCACAAACAGGCTACATGCTCAAATGGGTGGATGAACCAAGCAAAAATGGTTCAGAATGCTTCACACACCAAATTAGAAGCCTCTTCTAGTGGGTCAGTTCCTCAACCAAATGCACAACCTAATGATACTAATCTCTTTAGTTGGGATCAGCAAGTTTTCAATGGAGTGAATGGTGAGTTCAGAATTGTAGCCAAAACTCGGTCTGAAAGAAGATCCCAAGATATGGAGTGAGTAGACGATGGAGCTAGGGCTACTACATCTATAGAGACATCACACCCATCTTCTCCTACGATACTAAAGAAGCCTCCCACCATTCCATTCAAAGAGATCCTATCTCCTAAGGAGGTTGAGCCCATAATAATGAAAGCACACCAAAGAGTACACACAACAACACCCTTCAACATTGTGGACAACATGAAGAAGATGAATATCACTATGTCTATGCGGGACTCTTTGGCTATTCCAGGGCAGCCTAAGATCTTGAAGAAGGCTATGGGTGAATTGGGAACTCCTTAGTAGCCTAAAAATGATGTTGCTAAGCTAATGTTGGTCAACACTAATCAACAAAAGAAGATCTTAAGAAGAAATTCCAAGGAAGATGCCATACAAGGTAGAAACCTAAAACCACCCCCTTTTTATGTATCATTAATTATTGGTAAATCTTTAGTACATAATTGTATGGTAGATAGTGGGGCTACTAGTTCTGTCATGCCCAAGAAAGTAGCTAACCAATTGGGACTTAAATATGAACCTTTCCAAAAGAAGGTGACATAGCTTGATGGTTCCTCAGTAAACACAGTAGGTGTAGCTAAGGATAAAAACTTGATCTTACATGCAAGTCCTAATTTCTCCATCCTACTTGACATTTACGTCATATATCTCGTTGATCTATTTTCCATATGTCTGCCAAGGGAATTTACATCCAAGATAGGAGGATATCTTTCTTCTGACTAGTCTCACATTCTTTTCCATACTAGGTAAGGAGCCAAGGTTACCATCAAGTCTGAATCATTGGCAACACACCATATATAGCCTTATGTGTCCAATGTACTCAATGAAAGTTGTCTTCCACTTGACAATAATGACTTCCAAATCATCAGAGAAACAAATACTAAGATAGAAAATATCCTAGATATCTATCTATATGAATTGGAGTTTGAAAGAGCTTTAGAGGCCCAAGCCAATGTTATTTGGGATGCCAGTTTGGGAAACTATTTGATACAAGAGAAAGGATTCATAGAGCAAAACATTTTCAAGGTAGAAACTGAATCAAAAGATCAAATCAATCAAGTTTGGGAGCTATTCTTTGATGGTTCTAGAAGTATACATGGCTCTAGTGGTGGTGCTATGCTAATCTCTCCAAAGGGGAGAGGTACTATACAACTTTTAGATTCATCTTGTCTTGCACTAGCACCATTGCTGAATATGAGAGTCTAGTGAATGGATTAGAGTGGGCTAGAAAGAGAGGGATCAAAGCCCTAAAAATGCATGGTGATAGTGAGCTATTGGTTAGCGAAGTAAGAGAGATAATTGCAACCAAAAATTATACGATGAGAGAATACAAACATCTATTTTGGTATGTAATTGAAGACTTCAATACTTTCAACATTATTGTTATCCCCAGAAAGTTAAATCAGAATGTAGATAGACTAGCTGCTATTGGATCCCAATATGACATTCCTAATAAAATTTTAGTGGAAAGGGATTAGAAGCATATCAAAGTAATTTCATGCCTTCCATCCCTGATAATAATGTTAATTGGAAAGTGTTTGACAACAATGAGAAAATTCTACAGTTTCTGTTTGAAGAGGATGTTTTTTACGAGCATAATCAAGATAGATTGATGAAAAGATATGGTGATTAAGTGTTAAAACTTAAATCAAATAAGATGCCTAAATGTCTTGTCACCCTAGAATCTATCTTTAATAGAGATGACCAAACAAAGAAGAAAAAAAACTAGCCTGCTAGTTCAGCAAGAACACTATTCTGACTTAGAACTGGAGCCACGTAAAAGTTTGAAGTTTGGAAAAGTTAATACTGATTTAGAGAAACGAGCTTATGTCCAATTATTTTAGGAATTTAGTGACATATTTTATTGGAAATATGAGGATTTTAGAGGCTTTTATCTATTACTTTCTTAGTATACCATTGAATTAGATCCAAATGCCAAGCCCGTTAGACAGAAGCAAAGGCTTGTCAATCCCAAAATTTAGCCACTCATGCACATGGAAGTCCTCAAATTGATAGAGAGTGGTATCATTTACCCCATAAAGAATAATAGTTGGTTTTACAACCTTGTTCGTGTCTATAAAAAGAATGAGGAGTTGAGACTATGTGTTGAATTTAGGGACCTTAATAGGGCATCCCTAAAAGATCATCACCCACTGCCATCTATGGAGCAAATCCTACAATGTGTCTCTAGCTTAGAATGCTTCTCACTGTTGGATGCATATTTAGGCTATAATAAGATCCTAGTTCATGAAGATGTATCAATCTAAGACTGGATTTACAACCAAGTGGGGAACCATGGCTTATCAAAAGATGCCTTTTGGTTTGTCAAATACAGGTGCTACTTTTCAAAAGGCAATGGATATGGCCTTTAAAAGCCTCATGTGCAAGTTTGTGTTGGTCTATTTAGATTATGTAATTGTTTATTATAAGCATGCAACACACCACATCAAACATCTAAGGAAAATATTTGAAAGGTGTAGGGAGTTTGGGATCTCTCTTAATCCCAAGAAATGTGTGTTTGTAGTCCATGAAGGGAAACTATTAGGATATATTGTATCCAAATAAGGAATTATGGTAGACCCTGAGAGGATTGTAGCTATTCTAGAATTACCCTTACCACCTCACAAGAAAATTCTTCAATCCTTCATCGGAAGGATTAACTTTGTCAAGCATTTTTTGCCTAACATTACAGAACTTTTGAAGACTTTGACAATAATGTTGAAGAAGAATGTGGTCTTTTACTAGAAAAAAGAAGAAAAGGCTAGTTTTCAAGCCATTAAAGAGGCTTTAATAGAGGCTCTTTCCTTGTTGAATCTTGATTTCAAAAAATATTTCATTTTGTATGCTTATGGAGGATCTGATGCAATATCTACAATGTTAACTAAGTAAAACTCTGAAGAATTGGAGTAGCCTATTTCTTTTTTTAGCAAAGGTTTGGAAGAATATCAACAAAGATATTTTTTTGTGTAGAAACATGTACTTTCTATGGTGAAGAGCCTAAAAACATTCAGATATCTATTGACTCACAACAAGGTACAATTAAGAGTCACTCATCCAAGTATCAAGGATTTCCTGCTTTCTAAGGACCTAAATGAGAAAAGGGTCGGTTGGATCACTAGGGTCATTTAATATGACATTTTTATCAAGGTCACCAAGTTAGTTAGAGGAAGAGGACTTTGTGAACATTTGATAGAGGATGGGGTCTCAAGAAATCTAGAGGAGATGAATGCATCCTTAGTTGTGAATTCAGCAGAAGAACATGCCAAATCATCAGGTTGGTTGCCTGACATGGTTCATTTATTAAAGACAGTGGAATGTCATGCATATTTGGATCCAACAAAAATAAGATATTATAAATTGCAATCTATCTCCTTTGTGCTGATAGATGAGGTCCTTTTTAGGAAATATCATAATGGTGTTCTTTTAAGATGCATAGATTTAGAAAAAGTAGCAGGTGTCCTAAGTGAATTTCATGATGGACCTTCTAGATGTCATTTTTCTCCCAGGACCACTACTTTTAAGATCATGAGGCCTTGATACTATTGGACATCTATTTTCAAGGACGGTCACGATCATGTAAGGAAATTCATAAAGTGTGCCATGTTTGCAGGAAAAGAAAGACTTATAAATCTACCCCTTCAACCAATAAGAATGGATCAACCTTTCATGAAGTGGTTCATTGACTTTGTAGGCCTAATTAATCCTCCATCTAGTGTCCACCATAAATGGATAATTACTGCAACTAATTACTTCACCAGATGGACTGAGGTTGTTGCACTAAAAGAAGCAAATGAGAGTGTTATCCTAGGTTTTTATGATGACATAATCCATAGATTTGGGACCCCAGACTCAAGAATATCAGATAATGCACTTGCATTTACAGGTCTAAGAGTGACTGAATGTGTAGTCAGGAATGGTATTTATTTGAATACTACTTCCAACTATTACCCTCAGGGTAATGGTCTGGCAGAGTCTACAAATAAAAACCTGATTAGGATTATCAAGAAGACTTTGCAAGAAAATTAGAGAGACTGGCACTCTAATCTCAAGTCTTCCTTATGGTTAGACAGGATAACCCCAAAGAAACATTGGGAATTCTCCCTATATGCTGGTGTATAGAAAAGAAGCTAAGTTGTCTATTTCAATAGAGTTTCCTATGTTGGACCTTGCAACCCAAATTTTCCTCTTTGAAGAAGAAGACCCTCTACATGTAAGATATGCCCAACTTATGGAGTTGGAAGAAATTAGAGGAAATTCCATGTAGACTATGGAAATTTAGAAAATGCAAACTAATAGAAGCTTTGACAAGAGAGCCAGAGCTATAAATTTCAAAGTTGGGGATATAGTCCTCAAATGGGATGAATACAGATCCAAGCCTGGAAGACATACAAAGTTTGATTCCTTTTGGGGAGGACCATTTAAAATCATTGAGTGCAAGGAACATAACACATTTCAACTCTCAACTCTTGAAGGAGATACCTTGCCAATATCATTCAATGGTTTTCACATAAAACCTTATTTTGAGGTTTGCCCCACTCTGTAATTAATTTCCTACTTTTTCTTGCTTTCTAGGTTAGTTTCCTGCTTTCCTCAAATTTCTTGTGCACAGTTTGTTGTTCCCCCTCCTAGTTTCAATTCTCCTCCTTCCCAAGAAGTTTTTTATAATGATGACTCCTATGTACAATAAATGTCAAAAGGTTTTTGGTTTTATGTCTAGCATGCTGACATCCAACAGAAATCACCAAAATGTTACCCAAATTTCCCATCTGATGAGAATGTTGGCTACAAGTGGAGGAAAATGTGACTCCCACGAGGGTAAAGCCCACCTTGTGAGATTATACAAAAGTTTCCTAGGTCTTGACCTTGTTCTCTGTATTTTTCTATTTCTCTAATTTATCCTTGATCATAAAAGAGACCTAAGTTCAAAATCCTAAGAATTTCATGGTAAAACCCTATTCCTCCTCGACATGTTCTAATTCTTCATTACCTTTTGGGATGACTTAAGTTTCCTTTTAGTCATGTGCACATTAACCCTTCTCTATTGATCTCTTAGTCGCATAAACGGAAAAAAAATTCTATATTACTCCACAAATTTGATTTACCCTCATTCATGCGATCTCATTAAGAAAAGGAATATCCTTTCAAGTCATCGAGATTTCACGTGGGTCGTAGATAAATTTTTCCATCTTGTGGCTATCGCGTAATCTCACATCAAAAAGGAATATGCTTAAATCTTTCATAGATTTAACATAGGCCATGGATTGGGTTTAAGTTCAAATTCTAATTGTATGGATGGTGCTCAATCTTAGGATAAACTCAATGGTTATGTTTGTGTTCAGCAACCTCAAGAATCATTTTATCTCGCAACTCATGGTAAATCTGGGAGTTTGAGTTTGGTTAGTAATTTCTAAGTCGTGTAATCACTAAAAGAGATCAGGGTTAAGTCTTTCCTTTTGAGATTTCACACCAATCATCAATTGCATTCAGATCTTGTAGTTTGCACTAAGTCTCCAGAGAGAGTCAAAAGGTCATCAAAGTTAGTGAGATTTCATGCGGGCCGTCGATGCAAAGATAATCTTATGGTAGTCACTGAGTCTCGTGATGAAACCATGATTAAATAGAATGATCAGATATTGTAAGACTGTTCAATCACCAAGTCTCTGAATGATCCCAGGTTAAAAAGGGTAAAGTGAAGTAAAGCTTAGAGTTCACAAATGATCTGATCTACACCGTTGATCATGTTTTGATCTCATGGCGGTCTCTTAGTCTCGTAAGGAAACATAATATTATCCTATGGGTTGTAGATTAAATGCAGATTGTGGATCTTGGTTTTAATCTTATGATGGTCATGCAACCTCATTATGAATTGAGAGTTAAGAGAATGATTCAGTGACTCAATGACATGAAAGATTCAGTAATCCATGATTAAAGATGAGTCAGGAATCAAAGCTAGAGATGAAGATCGACGACTGTGTTTTAAATGAGAGATCAAGTATTTTCTTGGTTGTTGATACAAGTACCCATGCCACCTATGACTATTAACATTTAAATATTCAAATATTCAAAATATCTGATCTCAGAGTTCATAGTGATGGCGTTGTTTTTCAAGATACAGATAGAGGAATGGGTTGAGTCAACTTCTTTGATCACATTTATGGCGATGGGAAACATATTCAACACTGTGTCTGATAGACTAAGATATTTCCAGGATGCATTGATGAGTAGAATTGACAGTCTTATGGTTTCTAAATTATTTAAACAGATCTATTGTAACCCTAATCCTGATCAGTTGATTAACTCTTGAACCTGCGTGCTAGAGGAGCATATATATAAGTATTTTTAGAAGCTTTTAGAGCTTAGAGGGAACTTCTCTAGAAGAAGTATCTTTTTATTATTTAAGACAAGTTTTTCAGCAAATGTAAGGTTTCTATGGCATTTTCTCTGCCCTCAAGTTTTCTTTGTTGTAATTTCTCATTGAACTCCAGATTATGTATGATCTTTTTGTGGCATTTTCTCTACCCTCAAGCTTTTCCTTGTCTGTACTTCTCTTACTAAATATAATATAGTGTCTTATGCTAGAGAAATCTTGGATTTACTGAGCCATTCTTCCTCTCAGCATATTTGTGTACTCTTGTGTTTGATCTGATTTAGATAATCTTGTGCATTTTTTTCATCCCTGGTTATTTTGTCTAATTCTTGTACCTATACTATGAAGTGAATGTCTTCTTGCAGGTCACATCTGTGTCTAGCCCCTTGGAAAATTTATTTTTTGTGGAATCTTTCCTTCCCTTGAATAGCCTCTTTCCACTTCAGACCTCTCTATGAAATACTTATGCAAGCCTATTTATAAATATTGTATTCTATTAGATCTGAGAATCTTCATGCTATTTTGGTCATTGTGTTATGGTTCATGTACCTTAGGTGTATCACCTAGTAGGATAATTTATTTTTCAATAATTTTATTTCAAGTATTCCTTTTATCCCTTTTCCTTCCAAGTTTACTTTCATGTTAAAGAGAATATTAGGTGATTATCCAAAAGGAACTGACCTAGAACCTGTAGAATTCACTTTAGTTAGCAGAGGTTCCACAACCTAGAAGTGATTCCCATGTTATACTAGATTGCTAGGCGCAAGCGCTTGGAAAGGTGCAAAAGTTAGTGTATAACAGGAATACAAAGGGTCAGATGGATTCTCTTTAAAAGAACATAGAGAAGCTCATTTGTATTATGTTGGGTATATGTTTTATTTTTTTCTATTGGAGAATTCTAGGAAGCTTTTTCTTTTGACAGGTTTGAGGACAGAAACCCTTGATCTTGGAGGTAGTGGACGGAAACCCATTATTTGTTGGAGATATCACTCAGGTGTCTCACTTTGTGCTTCAATTCATACTTCTGATTATCCAATCTAACTATAAGTTTTGTGGCTAGGATTGGATATTTTGTTGTTGTTCTACTAAAGATTTAAAGACATATTCATATTTCATTTCAGAATCTCTATTCTTGTTTAATATTTTATGATTATATATATAATTGATTGGAACTAATTTAAATAAGTTGCATGCAAATTATTGTTAAATTTCCGTGGATCATTTTGTTAACAATCTAGAAAAAAAATACCCTAGGGGGATATTACAAAAGGTATATCCATGTATTACAATACTTTGGTTCATGACTTCTTAGCAATGCATAATAAAAAATAATGAAGGAAAATCATGGAACCTATATAGGGTATGAAAATAGTAGTTGCTAAATATTTATTAGTGACCTTTGTATGAGTTCTAATTTAACATTATTTATCTCTCTGTCTATG
This sequence comes from Thuja plicata, assembly GCA_018584345.1. Lineage (NCBI taxonomy): Eukaryota > Viridiplantae > Streptophyta > Pinopsida > Cupressales > Cupressaceae > Thuja > Thuja plicata. The sequence goes on along the minus strand of MU224979.1, from coordinate 3,492,941 downwards.
TAATATATGTAGTTTTTAAATAGACAATTTCTTAGTTAGAATAGTCTATGATTAGCTGCTAATAGTTTTTTTTTAATTCTAGAATATGTAGATAAGTCAACACATGGAATATGTAATCCAAAGATATTATTAAGTTGAATTTTTGATTGAAAGTGACCCCTAATGCCTAATACACTTATTAGAAATGTAGTGACAAACATCATCAAACTATTATTTGTACAAGGCTTATTCAATTACACCTATGTCCATTGTCTATCATTCTTAGGAATTAAATATTTTTATAGTTTACAGGAAATGAAATGAAAGTGAATAATGAAAAATTGATTAACAATTTGCAAAAAAACATCCTCAAAAGTGACAATATTAATGTTTTGTAACCAATTTATAAATAATTTACACAATTGTTGAATTGGTGCTATAGATTTTGGCAACTATTGTGAAACTTGATATGTGGTTAAATGTACCCATTCAAGAAAATAATAAATTGTATATTTTTTAGATAAAATTGATGAATTAAAAGTCAATCCTAATGTTTTTGGGCCTTCTTAGTGTAGTGGCATGATCCATTTTTCCTGAAAATGGATCAAACAATAGCTACCTGCCAGATCTAACAATGAAATTTCTACTTCAAACCTTCATAGAATTCACATTTGGTATCCCATATAGAAAATCAAAAGGAAATTCTAACTTACTCAGCAACTTTGAAATCAATGGAAATCTCAAATTTCCTCTAGGAATCTCTAAAATACCTACATTGATAAGAAAGAGATAGGAACCCCACCAGAAAACAACACTTCTTTCAAACTTTTCTAATCTTCAATACCATTATCAAATGCAAGAGATCATACTTTTCTTTGAATAATGAAATCACTCTAGATTCTTAATAATCTACTAACTCATAACTTACAACTAGCTTTTATACCATGTTGATTGTGAAGCCACTCAAGCTCAAATTGAATGGAGGAAAGCAAGATAAGAATATGGATATGAAAAAAATCAAAACTCCCTTAGCACTAAACTATCACTTATAAATAGATTCAAGCTAGTGATCTTAGGATAGGAATAAGTAAGGGTTGTTTATATAGAAAAATAGAGGCATATAATTTCAAGAGGAATAATAACAACAAACAACTTAAAGTAGGGGAATGTTTTTCATACTTTGTAAATGTCAAATATATATTTATAATAACTCCTATAAAGACAAATAAATGGTTATGGGAGGTGGAAAAAATGCCCAAAAGAGGGTGATACATTCAACTACACAAAGGTGGGTGTGAAATACACTTGCAATTATAGGATTATGACATGTATCCTCCTCCTATCCATTCTAATATAACCTAACCAAGTTTAATTAATGTGTAGGAAAAATAAATATTTCCTACTAACATAAGGAAAACAAATACATATACTAACACCCCTCATAAGTATAGCTTAAGTGGGTCATATACACAAAGATGGGTCCTAGATACAAAGCCATGTTAAATACCCATGTACAAAAAAAACCTCTCACAAACAAAGAAAATGAGAAAACCCAATGGGAAAATAAATCCTCCCAAAAAGGGAGAGAATCCCCATAGTGATGAACTTTGATCACGCAAGCATCAATTTTTTTATAAATGAATTGAATGAAGATGTAGTGTAAGAAGTACCCATTTTCAAGTGGTGGGCTTGGAAGCTAGAAATAAAAGATGCATACTCACAAGGAAGCTTGCACAAAAATGTGAAAACCAACAGTGCATCCTTCTTCTCAATGCCACATTATTTAATACACTGTTCTCTTAGCTCATTTTCTCTAGTGACATTATCTTGGATTATATTAAAAAATTTAGGATCCAAATTTAGAAGATCATTTTCAAGGGTGTAACCTCTAATCTGATCAACTTGACTATATAATTTTCTAAGTTTATCCAAAGCTTCCTTGATTGTCTTACACTTATCAACGTTAAAGATAAGATTAGGAGATATATATTTTCTCAACATTCCAAGAGCCATAGAAATTTTCATGAGTCATTCCATTTTAAAAAAGATTATTAAAATATTTGAGTTCTAGAATTGTGCCATCAATATAATGATTTAAACCTTTTTCTATTAGTTTATGTATTAAATTTCTAAGTTAAATAATTATACGAAGTTAAGTGTGGAAATTCAGGAGAACTCATAATTTGAAATGAAAGAGCACAAGAAAGTAGATCAAAAATACATAGACTATGATTTTCCCATCCTAAATGTTGCAGCGGTATAGATTCCTATTGGGCATGTATCTAGGGTTGAGACCCACCCATGATCGGGTAGCCATGTGTACATAAGGGGGTTGGCATGTGTTGGCACACTGGTGAGATAAAAGCCCCATACTTAACATTGGTGGGTACCATTCAATATTAATATGATATTTTAGTATAGTGTTTGTCTTACTTGATATCAGAGATGTGGTCTTGATTTCAAGCCTTGTGGAGCATGGTAAGTTGTGATGTCCCAGTCTAAATGTGGCAGTGATGTGGATTCCCATTGGGTGTGTACCCAGGGCTAGGACCTACCTGTGATTGGGCATCCATGTGTCCACAAGGGGGTTTTCCTATGGCACTCTAGTGGGATGGGAACCCCACTCTTAATGCTGGTGGACACCATTCACAATTAGTCTGAGCTTTTAGCGTAGTAGTTTTCTTGCTTCTAAAATATCCCCTATGGATATTTTCTCTAGATTTTTCCAAATGTTCCATGGGAATTCAAGAAATAAATTTACATGCAAACTAGATTCTATTTATCCAATAGATTATACTTAAAACCATATAATATTAAACTGAAATAGAGATCTGAAATTGAGTATGATGATAAATCATTACAACCTTATTTTTTGAACAAATACAAAATACCTCTACTACTGCAAGTTTTTCTTTAGATGAAGACTTCAAAATTTTTCCCACTTGTGAACTCTATCGTGAAACCACCAATGAAATGAATTGGGTTTCTGTCCAATCCACCAAGAAATCCTTAAGGTTTTCGTCTTCATATTTCAAAACTTAAAGTTAGAATCTCCCAAACTCTCCAAGAGAAAATAATAAACCAAGAATCTCAAAATGAGTCCCTTAATATTATTTAATATCACATCTTGTGCCTTTTCATTTTCCCTTTGCTTGTCTCTTGATATTCTTTTCCTTTTTCTATTTATTATCCCCTCTTTAATTTGAAATTAGAGAAATCATAAAAAATGATTTTATTAATTTTTTCACTAACTCACCATTAAAATCATTTTAATACTTTATTAAATTAAGTTGTGATTAAATCTGATATAATTTGACAACTTTAATATTAATTATTTAATTAAATTCTTAATGCCCTAAAAAGGGGACATTACAATCTTCTCTTCTTTGAGGTTGCTTGCCCTCAATAAATCTACACCTCCATGCTAAAACCTAATGCTTGGATCTCATATCAACCTGTAGACACCTAAAAATGGTTCAATTCTTGTGCCCCCTTTTAACATGTCTTCTATATTGCGTGTTTGATCTTTATCATTCACTAATATTGTGTCATTCTTCCATGTCATCAATTACTAACATTTCTCTCATTTTGGCCGAATTGATCATCTTCCTAAATCAATCCAAGATCATTCCAAACTCATATCAATGTCTTACCAATCTCTTTCAATAAATCCTTTGGCATTTTCAAAGATAGCATTGTAAAATTTCATCGATGCTATTTCATCATCAATCATCATTTCAAGAGCATTGTCAAAGTTCATCGTTGCCTCGCTATCATTTTCACATTTCAAGAACATTGTCAAAGTTTGTCAATGTCTCCTTATATTTATTTATCCTCTAGCATCATCCAATTTCATTGATGCCATTATATCATTTCCAATCATTATCGCGAGAGTATTGTCAAAGCTCACCAATGCCTCGTGATTTCCTAAACTATTCCAGAATCATCAGAATTGATCCTAATCCTTATCAATACTATCAAAATTAAACCAATTGCTCATTAATGCCTTCAATTTGATTGATAATTCACTAATCTATCCTCTTGGGATGAATAACCTAAGGTTTGTCCCTATTCTTTATGAATAAATCATATTTATTCATTCTTATCCCAAGTCTTTACAATTAATTATTTTTTAATTAATTAATTGGCTAATTCTAATTTATGGGATTTCATAATTTCATAAACGCTAATTTTGATTTGTGAGGAATATTGGTTTATTTGTTGAATTAAATCCTCATAATCTCACCTAATTTGTCATATCCCTTAATTGTGGTTCATATCCCTATTAAGGTTCTTCATGATATCTCCCATATATCTTTAATATCTCCTTATTCAATTTCCCCTAATCATGCTTCCAAAATCCTACCTTCTTTTCCCTCTATTGTGCATTGAATTTATGCACTCTAATTCACCTAATTGCTTCTCATTTTCTTTAAATTGATATGCTTTCCTCTCTTTAAAGTTAGAAACACTATCTCCTAGTATTCTCACTATCAATTTGTGCTTTCAAGTTCTTTGTACAATTGTGCTATTGTCAAAGAGAAACATAATCTACCTTTACAGAGAAGAAAGGAGGAAATTTGAGCATCATTTGAAGGAATTTCTTTTATTTTGTTGCATAGTATTTGTAAATTCCTATTTCAATGGCTCTAATGTTAGATTAGATAGGTTAGCATATTGTTTAGGGTTTGTGGTTATCTAGATATGCTTCTCATGCCTTTTTCTGGTCTTACATTTGGTGAACCCGACATGAACATGTGTAATTGATTATATTTTTGTGTTTTTGTGCATTTTGCAGGTTCTAGAAGAGTTTTGCATAGGTGGTTACAGGTTCTATGTAGGTAGTTACAGGTTTTGTGCAGGTGGTTACAGGTTCTGCATGGGTGGTAATATCCACTTTCTGTGTAGGTGGTCACACATTCTGCGTAGGTGGTTAAGTCCTCAGTAGTTGGTTGCATGTCTTGTGTAGTTCGGACCTAGAACTATGCACTTGGCACCCAGATCTATGTATTTGTCTTCTTAGCTATGTAGTTGGTTAAATGGGATCCATGTTTAGGGTTTAGGATCAGTATATGCAAGTTTAGGAAGCACTTCTGCATTTCCTCCTTTCTTTTCTAGTTCTCATCTATCATAAGGTTGAAATGGATCCTAAAAAGTGTAAATTAACCCTAGCTTGGTTAATGAACCTCACATTTCAATTTTCAAGCCTAAAATGAAATCTCACATCTGATTTGGGCTCTTAAAATGAACCTCACCTAATTTAGGGTTACATGCAATCAAGATTTTTCCAATTTTAATCAAAGTCACAATATAGCCTAGCTAGGGGTTCAAATGGAATACATTATGAAAAATAAAGTTTATTAAGTTGATAAGGAACCTAAAATGAACATGCACACCTGATTTGGGAATCTAAAATGAACTTTGAACTAGTTTAGGATCAAATGCAGATTTCTTGTTTAAGGTGTTCCTAAATCAGTTTAATGCACACAAAGGATAATTAAGGTTTCAAGAGTGATTTTAATCTTTCCAAATCAATCATAAATGGCATAAGGAATGAACCCTAGTTTTTTTCTAATAGTCTTACATTCTTAGATGTGAAAAAGACCTCTAATTTTGCAAGTTTTAACCACTTTTTAGGCTTCTGATCAGTTGCTACGCACTTGGTTGTAGGTTCTACATAGGTGGTCAAAAGATGCGTAGTTGGTAGCCTATTTCTATGTAGGTGGTACCCTGGTTCTATGAAATTGGTAGACTGTTCCTGCACAAGTGGTAAAATTGATGTTTTTCATGCAAGTTTCTGATTTACTACATTCCTAAATATGTTTTTGCACTTAGTATACTGGATTTCAGTGTTACTGATGATTTGCGCAGCATTTTGACAATCGTGGGTAGAAGAATGAATCATAAAAAATAAATAATGATTTTGATGTAGGATGTTTTTAGAATACCTTGTGTGTCTTTTGAAACTTTCATGTGTGCTTTTAGTATCTAGAAAACACTTCATCTTGGTGCTTTAAAATGAATCATTTCATTTATGTGTCTAAAGTGTCTTCTAATTTTTTTAATCCCTAGGAAATGTATGGATGTATCCTCTCCCCTCACCTTCGTAGATCTTGGGTGTAAGAGAAATCTATGCAAGTCCTTTAGTGTGGCTACCTCCCAAGTTCTTTAACAGATCTAGTGAGAGTGGACTTCCCAACTGGTAAAAGGATAAAGCCAAGCCCTTCCGAACCGGTATAGAAAAGATGTCATTGTGATTAATCTCAAAATGAACGGGTGTTTAATATGTTATACTAGGAAGAAGATCTCCATCAACACCCTTGTGGTGTGTAAAAACCTATAGAACATAACTTCTGTGGGCTAGGAGGCCTACATAACATGATGACATTATTTTTCCATTAGTATGCAAAGAACACTTTTGGTAAGCATACACCGAAAGATAGGACACAGAGAAAACCAAAAATGTAGATATAAAAGATCACCGAAAACTACTAAGTACAAAGAAAATTGATGACACAATTTTGTGTGTATACCAAAAATGCAAAGTGGAAAGGATAAAGAGGAACCCAAAAGTGGAACCCAACAAGCAGATCATAGTGCAAATCGAGAAGAATAGTCACAGAGGAACCCAAGAGACAGTTCAAGCAGGAACACTGAGAATCAGTCTAACTAACTTCAGAGCATAACCGACCGACATGAACCTAAAGTTAGTTGGAGCCCGCAAAAAGTGGATCTAACTTCCACATTAGATAAAACAACCTTATTCTATTTATAGAATCTTGATTTTTTTTTTTAAACCATTTCTTTAGGGAAAAGAAACATGAATGTAAGTTCTTTAATCAATTTAACTGAATAAAAACACATAGACTAGGAGATCGAGGTAAAGTTATAAACCTGTGATCTTAGAGTTAATATTGTTTTACGTGATGCTTGATTAGGTCAATATATCTTATAAATAGATGATGCAATCATTCATTATGTATAAGAGGAGAAAAAAAATTTAGAATGGATGAGAGGATGAATGAATCATACAAGCACATCTATGGATCAGATTGAAAGTTTCAAGAACCAGAACAACAAAAGGTGAATTTGGTTATCAAGAACCAAGAACAGAGGCTACCGAGCATCACATGTATTATTCAATCACATTAGTTGATATACTTATTTATGTAAACTTAAATAGATCTATAATCAGTATTAGGAGATTGCATACACCAGGTCAAATTGTAATTTTATATCATTCTAGCAAGTGAAGAAAAGTGTAAAAATCCTTTCAAGGAAGGAGGATTTAATAGTCCAACTATAAATCTCTTAACCGAGTGCGCAATAAACAGTGTTACTAAAGCTCTTAACTAAATAGAATTTAATAGGTCTCCATAGATACTCTTCACTGGGTAGATCATCAGAAGTGATCAAATTGTAAGCCTTAACCGGCCCCTTCCAATCTGTAGATAGTGAAGAATTAGTGGGTGCCATCCCCACCGCAGTTTTTACTTCCTAACAGGAGTTTTCTACAATATCATATCTTGTGTTATGTGTCAATTAATTTCATGAATGTTTCTATGAATGTTCACATGTTTGATTAAGTTCATGAATTGATATATCTTACATCAAGATAGTATAGAACAGATGGTTGGATAAACAAATGGTAACTTAAAGGATAAAGGTTAAAAGAAAAAGTTTTAGAGGTACTAATTCACCCCTCCCCTCTCAGTACACACTTCCCATTAATTCCAACAATTGGTATCAGAGCTAAGTCTCCTATTTGAAAAGCTTAAAGGCTTAAGAGAAAAGATCATACAATGGAGAAGTACAGACTTGACAAAAGTATTGAGAATAAGAAGCTAGAAATTCAGATCTTCTATGAGCAGTATAAAGAAGCTAGAATCAATATGAGACAACTGTTAGATGAAAGAAAGATTATGGCATCTTGTTGTAATGAAATAGATTATCATGAGGAAGAGATAATAGATTTCTTTGAGTCTTCAGGATCAACTACAATAAAAGCATCAAACACATCAGAAGAAAGAATCATCCACCTAAACAAAATCAATCAACATCTGGCTAGACAAGTGAAATCTTTGCAAATTGGTCAAGAGACATAGATGGTAAGAATTATTGATGTCATGAATAGTGCTAAACAAGCTGATCCAAAAAGAACACTAGCTATTGATGATAGAAGAAAGATTACAGAAAATCTATATGAGAAAGAGTCTGAAATACAAAGACTTATAGAGAATCACCATGAGATTACAAATCAGATTATTCTTATGAGTCAAGAGGCAAACATAATTAATGTTGAACTCATTGAAAGAATAGAAGCTATCGGTGAGCTAAGGAAAGAGAATGAAAAGTTGAAAGATGAAATAAGAATTCAATAGCGGTATAATGAAATCATCAATAAAGTTGAAGAAAGAAATATAAGAATGGAGGATTTTCTTGAAGGACAACAAAGAGTCAACAACAGCACTAGTCTAGGCTTTACTAAGAATGGAGAATCACCCAATCAAACTGATCCAAAGAATATCTATGCAAATCTAAGACCAAGAAAGCTTACATGCAATCACTATGGAAAGTAAGGCCACACATCAAATGTATGTAGAGGCAAAATGAAAGTTACTCCTAAATCCACATCTTCATTCATAAGATTTTGTTATGAATGTAACAAGAAAGGACATAAAGTATATGAATGTAAGTCTGAGATGAAACATCCAAAGAAGGAAACCTACATGGAAAAATACTGTCCCACTTGCAAAATGAATGGGCACACAACTCTTGAATGTTGGAAAAAGAAAAGGTAAGCATGGAAGCCAAAAGGTCAAGAAACTCCCTATCAACCAAAAAGAGTCGGTAACTAGTATGTATGGGATTACAACACTTGGAAAAATTATACAGTGTGTGGAAGATTTGGTCACATTGCTGCAAACTGTATGAGACAGTGGACTAGAAAGTCTAGAGGCTGGACTAACCTAGAATGGAATGCTTACACTGTCATAAAGTTGGTCATCTCAAGGAATACTGCAGAGATTGAATGACAAAGAATAACACATATCCCAATGGAAACACCATTGAAGACATCTAGATAATGAGAGACAAAATGTGGAGAAAAGATGTAAATGGTGACACCCCATCCAATGGATCTAGTGACATCACCACCCCCACCTAATAAGAACAAGTATGGACCTACATTACACTATGTATTATTTTACATCAGTTCCATAATATGTTGATTTAATGCCAAATTAGCATAAGTAAAGATGCATCATGATATTACTTGTTGAAATTTGTGAAAACTATTCTATCGAGCAATACATACCGAAATCCATTGGTATATGCTCAGAGATAAAAATTCCTACACTTACTAAGAATCATCAGTTAACATGTTAAAGAAAAGTTGCCAGTGTAAAACAAGACTCGTCGATAATCAAGCAAGTTGAATAAGTTTTTTGCACACAACACCGAAACCCGTTGGTAAAAGCAAAGAGTTAAATGACCACCCTAAAATGTCATGTTGTCACCGAAGAGAGAAGTTAATGTTTTAACTAATCATCTTTGTCTTCACACACAGAGGATTAGTTGAGAATTAATGACTCTCTTTTAGGGAAAACATCTATAAAAGGGTGATGAAATGGTTTCATGGTTCACCACAACCAGAGTAGAGCAACAAGAGAAAAAATTGAGCAAACAAAAAACAACATCATAGAGAGACTTCAACTCAACCCAGAGAAATCCAATAGATCAGTGACCACTAAAAGTGTAAATAATAAATTCCTAAGACAACTAAGAACTCTATTTTACGCATTTTTTAGAAAGCCCTAAATTCTTTGAAACAATAGCCACGAACTCAAGAACCACCAAAATGAAGAAAATCAACGAGGATAAGGTTAAACTCGTCTATAATTCTGTATGTGAGGAACCACATTACAAGATTTTCCCTGAGGTTGCATCACAACTCGACAATGTTGGAGAATTCTTGCGAATACCAGCTAGGGTTTTGCTTGTCGAGGACGTGTGAGCATACATCCACTACAAGATTGCAAAAATTGGTGACTTAGAGTTAGAATAAGCTTACAAGAAGCTATGTAATGAAGATGGATCCATAAAAGATGAACATAAAAATAGAGGTGAAAGGGCTCACTAATACCCTATTGTTCCCAAAGGTATTGAAAACTAAGTGGATTTGGTTAGTATTGAGCCGAATGCACAGTCACAAGCTATGGCTGGATGAGCTTGAGGAATTGAAACACCCACCCAAGGTTGAGATTGAGAAGAAAATAGGAGCCAAATGTGATGGAAGAGGACTAAATTTATCCATTATAACTGATGATGAAATTAAATTCAGAGCGTGTGTTCTAGGTTATAAATTCTTCCAAGCTCGTAGGATGAACAACATAGCATCCGGTGTAGTAGATACAACATACAAAATTGTAAAGAAAGGTACTCAGTTGGATCTATCAAAACTTCTACTGAACCAGCTAGAAGAAAACTTGAGGACAATAAGAAATGCTAAGACAAATACATGTAAGTTTGGATCACTTATCATGTGCATTTTTTTTTACTTTCAAGAAACATTTCCATCAGCAGGAGATGTAAAATGGGATACCACAAAACTGGTCACCATGGAGATCAGTGAACACATAACATCACTGGGAGACAAATTTGAAATAGTCATGGATGAGTACTTTACAGGATTCAAGGACTGAATGCAGAAAAGGTTAAGGATCCCTAAACAACTTATAGACAAATTCAAGAATGATATATGTTTTATGGTTGACACCGACCACACATACATCAAACCTATTGTACCAAGAATAACATGGTTACAACCTTTGGAATATGAGGTAAATATTGATCAAGCATCCAATGCAATTGATGCATTGATAAATGAACCATTAGACAAGAAACAACCAAAGTTTGGAACTTATGAAGAGAAAAAGGAAAGAATCAAAACCAGATTGGTTGTGAAGAAAATTGACATAAAGAAAGATAAAATGGTCAAGAATCTAAAGAAAATATTGTCAATTATTGAAGAGGAAACTGAGAAAAAGGAAGAAATCAAAGGAAAGTCACCCATCAGTAAGGCTAAGAAAGCAAGTGACTCTGAGTCTATAGAGTCAGATAATCCATTGCCAACACCTGCAAAGAAGCCAAGAACCACAACTTCTTCTAGGAAAAGAAGCTAAATAACCAAGGACTTAAGCCCTTCACCCTTGAAGAAAGGATAGGTAAGAACCTACAAGAGGAAACCAGCCACACAAAAAAGAGGGCCAACAAAGAGAAGGAAGTTCATAAGAACTAGAGAAGATATTGAGGACACCGAACAAGATGAAGGTGTACAAGAAAAAAATATTAAGGTTCTAGAAAGCATTGATGAGCTATGTAAATCTATTGAAAATTCAAGATCTATTACAAATTCTAAAATAAGAAGATGGCTAAAACTGATCCAGAAGATCAAAACAAAGTTGAAGATGCCATCATTGCAAAGATGTAAAAATTCAAGTACGTACCAATTCAATTCAAAGGTAATAATGTACCAAAGGAATTATTGGACAGATTATATGCCAGATAGACATTTGCATTAAATAATGAGAAGAAGATAAGGGATCAAGTACTTTTTTCTCTTATGCCTCATGAATCCAAGAGAGAAGAAATTGATGAGATGATGGAGAACCATAAAAAGGAGTTCTCATCAAAGTTGAGAGCCTAAAAATTTCTTGAAGGGAGAATTATAGAGCTTGAAAAAGAAAGTCACAAAAATTGGAGTAAAATACTCAATAGACCTATTGAGGAATCTATCCCCGTGTTGGTACTCAAAAATACAACAAGGTTTTTGAGTACCTTGTTAAAATTTTGCATTTTGGCCCCTTATGAGTACCTTTGAGTCTTTTTGCCCAAATGCAATTTTGAAGTTTTTCATGCATATCAGCTATTCATCACTCTTTTTTAGGCATAAGAAGACATCCCAGATTGTCAGATTCAATTTTTGAGTCATTTAGTGATGTCTTGTTTTGAGCACTTGTCATTTTTGCATATGTTGATTATAGTGTAAAATTACTGTAACTTGCCTACTTTGCATTTGAATATCTTACATCCTCTTAGGTTTCATGGGTCACTGCTTTGGGAATTTTTTACATGTATGATAGAGAGCTTATGTTTTAAATTCTAAGTTATTTTGAATCCATTTGATAAGTTTTTCAGTTTCCCCAAAGTTGGTCTTGCAAAACTGTCTTGTTTCTCTGTTATGCCCAGATTGCTGAAGAGCCTCCTTTCAGGTCTTCCAAGATGTATCCAGTTGAATGAAATGCATAATTGAGTTTTCCCTTGCATTAAAAACTTGGAATTGTACCTTCCCAAATATTTTTAGGTTCACACCAATCCACTTATCCACTTTTCCAGAACCTTTCCATTTCCAATTTATTAAGTTCCACTAAATGTGCAGAATCTAGAATTAAGTGACCTACATTGTGATTTCCTTGTTTGCACATGGTTAAAGATCAAGAATAAATAAATTTTGTTCTGCATTGTAGACCTGGAAGTGAACTTCTCTGAAGATATTCAAACTTTTGTCAATCCAGTTGATCACTTTTCTATGCTAAATCCAAATCCAGTTTTTGCATTTTCACTGTGTTAAAGTTAAGAAAAGTCTTTTAAGTGCTGACTTTGCAGATTGATTACATTTAATCAATTGATCATTGGAGAAAGTAAATTAAAGATTTATGTTCCTTGTATGAAAATGAATCTATGATCAAAGGGTCAGGCTCTAATGGTTTCTTTTGTCTAGTTTTTGAAATCAGAATCAAACACAATTTTTTGTAGATTGCCAATGTTGAACAAAATTGAAGTAAACAAAATAGTCATTTTAAGGAAGTGATAAATTTTTGTCTCAAATTTATTTTCATGATCTGATTGTGACACCATTCTTATTGAAAATAAATGTATTATCTGACATGATGGTGAAGACTCAATGCATGATTTAGTGATTTTGCAATGGCCGATCCGAATGAGATTTTATGGTGTTTCAGCATTTTTACCTGCATAGTATTCTGGAAATGCTAGGTTTGATCAGTTACTCCTTGTACCTGGAGTAGGATTTGGAGGATCCCTTTTGTATGCATATTTATTATAGATGAATGAATATTTTTTCCAAGTGTCAGGGTAGGATTACTTGTTTCAGTCAGTTTTTAAGGCTGGTTCCAGAGGCAAAATACTGAAAATGAGATCAAATTGCTAATGGAAAAAGGGTTATTTTCATTTTGTCACCAGTTTGATTTGAACCAAAGGACATTTTGTTTTGTCTATTATGTCAGAAGTATATGGAAATTGGGGATTATCAAGGACAGGGGTATAAAATTCAAAAATGTGGATGAGTGACATACAATTTGCAAATGTTAAAACATGAATATGGAATATGAATTATCCAGAGATTATATGTAATGGTAAATACAAGGCATGAAGAAAACCAACATAGAAATATGTTAAAACAATTACCAAAAAAAGTGCATATTGTATGAGTGTATGAGCTTGATGAATTTTTCAAAACAAGAAACCATTGGAGACCATCAAAGTCAACACCATTGACAGTTGTAAGCTAATTTCCTAAAATCTTTAACATGTTTTCCTTGTCATTGAAGAATGGTCTACGATGGAAAATGAAGAGATGCCTGTGCTAATTGCGAGGAATGATATATTTAAAATAGAAGAGATCAGTGCAAAGCATAAGGAAAATATTAAAAGTGAGTTTTAAAAATGCCAAGTGGATTGCACAATGTTTTGCCTTTGTGTCTACGTAGCAACCAAGCCTAATATATTTGTTTTAAATAACCAATGGAAAGGCTAGCACTGGAAGAATGGTGTCTGCGCAAGTGTAAAATGGAAGGTGAGGAAGTTTTCCAAAGTCAGCGTATATATCATTGCGTAGGAGTAAACCATTCTGAGGCACATAGGAGAATAAGGAACCACAAAGAGCTATGTGAAATTATAAAGGGGAACCCAACACTACTGACAATGGACAAACTAAAAAAGGAAGAGAACATTGCTTCCAAATTTGTGCAATTTGTAAAGAGGGCTGCATAAGTGAAATGAGGGAGACTTGCACAAATTTGGGAGAAGTCTCAAACATTAAAAACAAGAAATGTATCATCATTCCAAAGCTACTTAAGTGCTTGTGAATGGGGTTTTTTTTTAATACAAACAACAATGCCAGATGTATGCTAGGCACCATTTGAAGGGAGGAAATTTGAATGTTTTTTTTTTAAACACAAACATAACATATGCAAAGAAGGTGTGCCAACATAAGGTTTTAATGGAGCATTTGAGAAGTTTCAATAGTGCAAAGTCATTTCCATAGCCTGCGCATACATCTGGTGGGAGTTTGAAGTTTTTTCAAAAATAAAACCAATAGCATTGGTTCACAAGTCATGAAGGAGAGTTTGAAGTTTTGTTTTAAAACAACAAACTATATGTCATAGATTTGATGTGCAACAATTTGATAGAGGATTGAAACAAAGACATTTTAAAACTTGCATTACCAGCAGCCTACGCACCATTTTGGGAGGAGTTTTTTAAACATTAAAAAAGAAAAATGCTTTCCATAGGAGGAGCCAGCACCTAGATTAGGAGGTGATGGTTGAATTTTTTCAAGTTTTAAATACAGAAAAAAAAACAATACAATGTAATTCCAATGCAAATGTTACACAATACTAAGGAACAATGCAACATTTGATGGAGGCAAAACTTTAGTGGAAAGTGTTGTTCATTGACAAATATCTATACCCGTTCCTCTATAGTGTGAGTGGAAGTGAAGCTTGTGGCTTTTGAATCTTGATTCATGGTTTCTGTTCACAATGTTGATGCTAAAAGGGGCTGTGAAAATGGTCTGGAGTCTTCCAAAAGTCATAAGGGATGTGTTGGAATTAATCCAATCCACTGGAACTAAGTCTCTGATTGCATTTGATTGTTCTAGAGCTGTGCTATTGATGGGAATGATTCTAATTGGTTTGACTCTTTTTGTCATAGAAAGTACGGTGACATCCATATATATATGTTATGCTGGAGATCCTTCATTAATCAATAGATGGGATGAGGAATTTTACATTCAGATATTTGAGGTGTTACACCAAAGACTACAACATAGAAGCTCGTGAAACATTGATGTCCTTCACATGGTGGAAACCAAAAATATTTAAATATCAAATGCAAATTCAAAAGTGAATCCACAGCAGGGGCGCCCAGCCTTGTGGAAGAAGATTTTCATGTCAGAAAACAAGAAAACATGGCCATTAGCAAGCGGGATCTGGAGAAGTCATAGAAAGTTGGAAAATGGAAGAAGATATATCCCACATTGTTTATGGGTGGGGAATTTTTAGTATTTATATACTAAAAGGAACAGTTTATGAAATAAGTGAAAGAACCAAGAGGCCATTTGGTGGGCCTCTTAGCTGGATGGATTAAGAGCATGGTGGGACCCAAATTTTGGTGCCCAAATTTTTTAAGTCTTTAAAAACACTCAAACCAATTATTCCACATTGCTCCCACAAAGAAAATTCAAGATATTTATAAGCAAAAAGGCTTTCATAGTGTATTGTGAAGCAGAGTTGGAGGCTATCTGCATGCACATGGTGATTGGTGCCTCAATTTTCGTGCCCATGACCAACGGTAAGTAAATTTTGCAGACAGGTGGCGACTAGATGGCAATGATGATGTGGCAAGATGGACATGTGGAAACTAGTCACAAAGTTGGGAGCGATGATGATGTGGCAAAGATGGACACATGGAAACCAATCGTGAAGTCAGGAGATGGAGATCCAATAACCGCGAAGATCATGAGGCTTGGAGACTAACTGCCAAGTTAACCGCTAGATGTTAGCTGCTAGGTCACTGGATGCTGGCAGTTAGTGTGAAAAGATGCCAAGATTAGGAGAATGACTATGGTCGCCAGGTCACATGATGTCGACGGTTAAGACCAAATTTTCATGAGACGGGGAGATTGAGGTTAGTCACTAGGTCACTAGATAAGAAATGTTAAGTGGCAAACATCAAGAGACTTGGAGACTAAGGAGGTGGTCACCAGGTCTCTAGATTTAACTACGATCAGTGGAAGAATCAAGAGACTTAGAGACTTCATTGAGCAGTGAACTAGGGTTAAAGCAACGAGTTCCAAGGCCAGTTAGGAGCAGCTAGACAATGCATGCCAGCTATCAAATTTTGGTGAATTCTAGATAAAATATAGAAAATTGACAATTTCAAGGCATAGGAATGTGCATAGGATAAATTTTAAAAGAATTTAAAAATTGTATAGTCTTTTGCATTGCAAAACTTGAAATGTGTATTCCCGGAGATTTTTTGAAGACAGTGGAAAATCAGATTTTTGTCGAATAAGAATCAAATTTGAATAGAGTAAAGATCAGAAGATAAGATCATATTTGTTTCTTCAGAATGAAGTCAAAGATTTTGGAAAAGACAAGAAGAAATTAGATCTTGAAGCCACCAAAAGGGATCAAAGTCAGATTTTGAAAAGACAAAGTAAAGCCAGATTTTTTAGTGATCTATACAAATCAGATTGAAAACAAGGGGGACAGGTGTGAATTGCTTAGAGGTTTTAGCATTTCTTATGTTCTTATTTATTCCCCTCTCTTGTTAGTTTTAGAGGTTCTTGTTTTCTGCTCTATTGGGAGGGGGTTTCTGAGTCTATTTAGTACTCTCTGCAACATGTTCAGATCAGCTTCCATTTTGGATATCTTTTGTAAAACTTATCTCTCTTCTTTGCATATATAGTGTTCTTTTTCCTTTCTATCTCAGAGAATAACATCATTGTAAAAGGTATTTTTTTCTTGTTTATGAATAAAAATTTAGTACTGTTGTTCTGATATCAAGTTTTCTCCGATTATGTTTTTGAATCATATAAACTAGGGCATCCAGGGTGTTTTAATTTTGTCTATTGTTAATCATTTGGGGAATTCTTGCAATAGATTTATTCAAGGAATAACTATGATTTAGGAAATGTATTCAGATTTGTATGAGTTGGAATATCAAGGGTAGTTCCAATCTTGTCTTTCCAGTGGATGTTGGTTATGTATGATCTACTCCAAGGTCTCTTTCAAGGAAAGGGTTAAATTCTTTGAGTAGAAAGTTGCATCTTTGAAATACACAGGTGGATCAATAAGTAGAACTTGATTGTTGAGGTTTGTGTTATGTAAGGCATATAAACATATCAAACTATGTTTTTTTCCTTTGTTCATGATCATCTTTACAATGTCATGGTTGACTCTGTTGCCAATAGGATAAGGCACTAGTTTATGCAAGATCAGGGATGTTACAGAGATCAATAAATTCAAAACATAAACAAAAAACCATTTCCATTTCATGTTACTAGGAGTTAAGATTTCTCTGGTCTTCAGAATTACTTTATGAAAGCTGAATATTGAATAAGAGTTTATGAAATATCGAGGTATTAGTTACCTAAGAGTCTGAAAACTATTCCACAGTTTTATATCTGCAAGCTTGTAGTTGTCAGAAAGGAGTCATATGTATGTGTAGATAAGGAAATACTTGCCTGACTGATGTGGAGCTTGAAGAAGAAGGAGGATATTATCCAATCCTCATCAATTATCCTTTCTCTTGCATAAAAAGGAGTTTGCATTCAAGTATACAAGTATATTATCATTTTAGGGTTGTGCTGCAAGAAAAAGACTAACAAATTGGTGACTCTATTGGGGATCAAAATTTCTTTTATCCTAGATTCTCTAGTGTATTACTTTTCAACTCTTTTAAACCAGTTTCAGTTGAGTTGAAGACATTCAAGTCATAGAGTCATTTTCTACAAAAAGACATATTCCTCAAATTTTGTAAATTGAGTCAAGCTTATTTTGTCTATCATTGCAAAGTGTTTGAAAGTCCAAGTTATTGAAGAAATATTTATACAATCTCAAATGCGGTGAGTGGCGACTCTGAGTTCTCTAATTTGCACCAGTGTGCATATTAGAAGAAAGACTAAAAAAAAGAAAAGTGGACTTACAGTGAGAAGGACAATATATTTTTGGACTCTTATGATTAGAGGAATCATAAAAAAGCTCTATGTTGGAGATGTATAAGTTGCTGATTTGAGGAAGGTCAGAGTTGGGGTGAAGAGATCTCAGCTGATTCAAATCTTTTCCTCTGTAAAGAGGTGGTGGCTCTACAAAGTTTTGAAGGTGATTTGGAGGTAAATTCAAATCAAATAGTTTGCAGAAACTTCATCATTCTCCAGATATTTTTATTTTCATTGGATAAGTCTTTTGTTCCATGAAAATCAGTTATACATGTTTTCCCTATTAAGTGGTTAGCACTAAGTTAAAAGGGAAGAGAAAGAGGTAGTTTTTAGTTAGTGTGTCTTTTAAAATGTCACACCTATATTGGGTTAGGTTCTATAATGCTATAAACTTTGAAGGTATCCCTGGATACCCAAATCCTATTCCATTAGTAGTAAGGGATTGTTTGCCTAAATTTACTGGTCTAGGTGAGAAATCAACTAAGGAGAATATAAGAAAAAATTGTGATTTGATAGATGATCATGACATCACACATGAGGCTGTACTAATGAACCTATTTATAATATCCCTAGTAGATAATGCTAGGGACTAGTTTAAGGAATTACCTTGTGGTTCAATAAGATCTATGGCTACATTTGAAGATTGTTTTGTTGAGCAATATGGTGAAAGGGATGATAGTGATAATCATGATATGTCTGAATCTGAAAGCCCTTCACCAGAACTTGAACTTGTTACTGCAGAAACTAAAGTAATGAGAGAAAATATTTAAGAAAGGGTGGTTAAAACATTACAAGAAAATATGAGCAGAAATGAGGGTGAGTCCCAATATGATTTCTACATGAGGTTTACTACTAAGGTTGAGGATTATAATATCCCTTTCTGTCCTTAGGAGTTTTTTTGGGAAAATTTGTTTGTTGAAATTTTTTTTCCTGATTCTATAAATTTTCCAAACTCTCAGAGGGTGGACATTATTTGGAATACTATGCAATGGATAGAGCATGTAGAAATTCTTTCTTCAAATGACATATCTGAAGTTAAATTTAGTGATATAGAATCTGAAAAATTTTAAGATATTGAATATGAATCTAGTTATGTTGTTGAGGTTGAATCTAGTGATATCCAATCTAGTTATTATGGTTATAATGATGAGTCCATTTATGCTGAAGGTTTTGTTGGTTTTGATACTAATAATGAACTTTGTCAGCAGCAAGACAATGAAGATGTTTTGTGTGGACATCAAGATGATAACTATGATGTAGATGTAAGTGTCTATAGTGATTTCTTTGCACAAGATGATATGCTCTAAGAGATCTCACTCCATGATTCAAATGAGGAAGAAATTTGCAGCATCAAGCAAGAAAACAATGAGGGTAAACAATATTGTCAATCCTTGCTCAGCAGTGATAAAATCTCAGATTTTTTAAATAATGATATTCAGAGGTATGTATCTAAAAATGATTCTCAAACTGAATACCCTATGGATATAATTTTTGATATTAATGACATTGTCAAGGGTGTGAAAAATGACTATGAAGATGCTAATTGTGTGAGTGTTACAGAGATAGTATAGATGATGACAGTTCTTCACTCCATAGTGAACAAATTTTAGAATTATTGTCTTATGAATATCTTAGATTTTTAGGGAAAGATAGATTTGAATGTCAGCACTTCACACATATTGAATTTGATAAGGAATATGTATTAGATATTCAGAGTGTTGATACTTGCATTTTTTATTTTCCTTATATTCCTATGTCACTAGAACACAATCAGGTTGAGTATGATATGTCAGATGATGAAAGCATCAGAGTTATTTTAGATTTAAGGGATGAAGAGACTCCAGATATCATTTTGAGCACTGATTGGGATAGTTGTATAGATTGTAAATCTTTTTTAGATTCTAAATTTTCCAATGAACTATTAAAGGATAGTCCTTTAGTAGCTCAAGATTCACATGTTTATGATGAATGTATTAATGTTTTCCCTCCCACCCACTAGAAAGTTTTAGGTTTGAATGATGCTGATAATTTGTAGGAAGATATTGAAGAGGATTCTAATATGGATATACAAGCTATTGTCAAGATGCAGGATAGTAATCCATGTGAGAAAAAGAGTATGGATTATGATATGGGATTACCATTGTTTGATAGTGAAGATGTTGAATCTTTCTCTTTTGATTTATGTCTTCTTATAGAAATTCAGAACCATTTGCATAAGATCCATGAAGTCTATGATGAGTCTAACTGTGATGTTCCTTAGAATGTTGTTCCTTATCTTTTGAAGGATGGGCCAGATCATATCCCAAGTGATGAATGTTTTTAGTGTTTGCATAAGGTTCAGTATGCTGATTTATCCTTTGATATGAAAACTAATGATGTGAATGGATTTAATAATGCTAACCCAAGCAATATGGCAAGTTTTGAGTGTTTTATTTTCCAGCCAGAAGGTGATTATCAAAGATGTGGCATTGAACTAAACGTTGCTGATTATTGTATTGAATCTCAGTTTTTGCTAACTAATGAATGCATCATGCATATGCCACATATTTTTCAGAATTGGTATCATTTATATTGTATCTCTCAAGTGGATTATACTGATATTTTTTTGTCTTGAGTTAATGGAGAGTGGAAATAAGATAGGTCAGATGCATGCAGATGGTAATTTCAGCTTGTCTCTGATTTGTGAAGATGAAAACTAGGTGTTTGACAGAGGTAAGAGCTGATTTTTGTTTTTAGGGCTATGGGCCTCTTATAGATAAATTACATATTGTATAGTTTCTTTCCCTTTCAGTTGTGTGGTGTGTTTGTTTTCAGTAAGAGGTTCCCATTTTTTGAAAGGAGAAAAGTTTTGAGAGATGTTGGTGAAAGAGGAAACAGAAAAGAGAAAATCTGAATTCTAGCTTTGGGGTGGTCTGCTTCTACCATGAGATTCTAAAATTTCTCTATATACCCACATGGGGTATGCATCCACAGTCAGAGCCACTATTGGTACTCAAAAATACAACAAGGTTTTTGAGTACCTTGTTAAAATTTTGCATTCTAGCCCCTTATGAGTACCTTTGAGCCTTTTTGCCCAAATGAAATTCTAAATTTTTTCATGCATATCAGGTGTTCATCACTCTTGTTTAGGCATAAGAAGACATCCTATATTTTTAGATTCAAGTTTTGAGTCATTTAGTGATGTCTTGTTTTGAGCACCTGTCCTTTTTGCATATGTTGATTATAGTGTCAAATCATTGTAACTTGCCTACTTTGAATTTGAATATCTTGCATCCTCTTAGGTTTCATGGGTCACTGGTTTGAGAATGTTTTAAATGTATGACAAAGAACTTATGTTTTAAATACTAATTCATGTGGAATCCATTTGATAATTTTTTCAGTTTCCCCAAAGTTGGTCTTGCAAAACTATCATGTTTCTCTGTTATGCCCAGATTGCTGAATAGCCTACTTTGAGGTCTTCCAAGATGTATCCAGTTGAATGCACTGCATAATTGAGTTTTCCTTTGCATTAAAAAATTGGAATTCTACCTTGCCAAATATTTTCAAGTTCACACCAATCTAGTTATCCACTTTGCTAGAACCTTTCCATTTCCAATCTATTAAGTTTCACTAAATGTGCATAATCCATAATTAAGTGACCTACTTTGTGATTTCCTTGTTTGCAGGTGGTTCAAGATCAAGAATAATTGAAAGTTGTTCTACATTGTAGACCTGGAAGTGAACTTCTCTGAATATTTTCAAACTTTGGTCAATCCAGTTGATCACTTTTCTATGCTAAATCCAAATCCAGTTTCTGCATTTTCACTGTGTTAAAGTTTAGAAAAGTCTTTTAAGTGTTGACTTTGCAGATTGATTCCATTTAATCAACTGATCATTGGAGAAATTAAATTAAAGATTTATGTTCCTTGTATGAAAATGAATCTATAATTAGAGGGTCAGGCTCTAAGGGTTTCTTTTGTCTATTTTTTGAAATCAGAATCAAACACAGTTTTTTGCAGATTGCCAATGTTGAACAAAATAGACGTAAACATAATAGTCATTTTAAGGAAGTGGTAACTTTTTCTCTGAAAGTTATTTTCATGATCCGGTTGTGACACCATTCTTATTGCAAATAAATTTACTATCTGACCTGATGGTAAAGACTCAATACATGATTTAGTGATTTTGCAATGGCCGATCTGAATGAGATTTTATGATGTTTCAACATTTTCACCTGCATAGTATTCTAGAAATGCTAGGTTTGATTAGTTGCTCCTTGTACCTGGATTAGGATCTAGAGCAGCCCTTTTGTATGCATATTTATTATAGATGAATGAATCTTTTTTCAAAGTATCAGGGTAGGATTACTTGTTTCAGTCAGTTTTTAAGGCCGGTTCCAGAGGCCAAATACTGAAAAATGAGATCAAATTGCAAAATGAAAAAGGGTTATTTTCATTTGGTCACTAGTTTGATTTGAACCAAAGGACATATTTTTTGTCCATTATGTCAGAAGTATATGTAAATGGGGGATTATCAAGCATAGGGGTATAAAATTTGAAAACGTGGATGAGTGACATATAGTTTGCAAATCTTAAAACATGAATAGGGCATATGAATTATCCAAAGATTATATGTAATGGTAAATACAAGGCATGAAGAAAGCTGACATAGAAATATGTTAAAACAATTACCAATCAAAGTGCATATTGTAGGAGTGTATGAGCATGATGAATTTGTCAAAACAAGAAACCATTGGAGACCATCAAAGTCAACACCATTGATAGTTGTAAACTAATTTTCTAAAAGCTTTAACATGTTTTCCTTGTCAATGAAGAATGGTTTATGATGGAAAATGAAGAGATTCATGTGCTAATTGCCAGGAATGATATATTTAAAATTGAATAGATTAGGACAAAGAAGAAGCAAAATATTAAAATAGAGTTTTACAAATGTTAAGTGGCTTATGCAATGTTTTGCCTTGGTGTCTATGTAGCAACCAAGCCTAATATATTTGTTTCAAATAACCAATGGAAAGGCCAGCACTGGAAGAATGGTGTCTGCGCAAGTGTAAAATGGAAGGTGAGGAAGTTTGCCAAAGTCAGTGCATATATCATTGCATAGGAGTAAACCATTCTAAGGCACATAGGAGAATAAGGAACCAAAAAGACCTGCGTGGAATTAGAAAGGGTAACCCAACACTATTGACAATGGACAAACTAAAAAAGGCAGAAAAGAGTGCTTCCAAATTTGCACAATTTGTAAAGAGGGCTGCATAAGTGAAATGAGTGAGACTTATGCAGATTTGGGAGAATTATCTAACATTAAAAACAAGAAATGTATCATCATTCCAAAGCTGCGTAAGTGTTTGTGAATGGGGTTTTTTGTCAATACAAACAACAATGTCAGAAGTATGTTCGGCACCATTTGAAGGGAGGAAATTTGAATGTTTTTTTTTTAAACACAAACTGAACATATGCAAAGAAGGTGAACCAACATAAGGTTTTAATGGATCATTTGATAAGTTTGAATAGTGCAAAGCCATTTCCATAGCCTACGTAGACATCTAGTGGGATTTTGAAGTTTTTTCAAAAATAAAACCAATAGTATTGGTGCACAAGTCATGAAGGAGAGTTTGAAGTTTTGTTTTAAAACAACAAACTATATGTCATAGATTTGATGCACAACAGTTTGATGGAGGATTGAAACAAAGACATTTTAAAACTTGCATTACTAGCAGCCTATGCACCATTTTGGGAGGAGTTGTTTAAACATTAAAAAAGAAAAACACTTTCCATAGGAGGAGCCAACGCATAGATTGGGAGGTGATGGTTGAATTTTTTCAAGTTTTAAATACAAAAAAACAAAACAATACAATGTAATTCCAATGCAAATGTTACACAATACTAAGGAACAATGCAACATTTGTTGGAGGCAAAACTTTATTGGAAAATTCTATTCATCAACAAATATCTATACCCATTCCTGTATAGTGTCAGTGGAAGTGAAGCTTGTGGCTTTTGAATCTTGATTCATGGTTTTCGTTCACAATGTTGATGCTAAAAGGGGCTGTGAAAATGGTTTGGAGTCTTCCAGAAGTCATAAGGGATGCATGGGAATTAATACAATCCACTAGAATTGAGTCTCTGATTGTATTTGATTGTTCCAGAACTGTGCTGCTAATGGGAATGATTCTAATTGGTTTGACTCTTGTTGTGGTAGAAAGTACGGTGACATCCATATATGTGTTATGCTGGAGATCCTTCATTATTCAATAGATGGGATAAGGAATTTTACATTCAAATATTTGAGGTGTTACACCAAAGACTACAACAAAGAAGCTTGTGAAACATTGATGTCCTGCCCATGGTGGAAACCAAAAACATTTAAATATCAAATGCAAATGCAAAAATGAATCCACAGCAGGGGGTACCCAACCTTGTGGAAGAAGATTTTCATGTCAGACAACAAGAAAACATGGCCATTAGTGAGAAGCATCCGGATAAGTCACAAAAAGTTGGCAAATGGAAGAAGATATATCCCACATTCTTTATGGGTGGGCAATTTTTAGTATTTATATACTAAAAGGCACAGTTTATGAAATAAGTGAAAGAACCAAGAGGCCATTTGGTAGGCCTCCTGGCTGGACAGATTGAGTGCATGGTGGGACCCAAATTTTGGAGCCTAGATTTTGAAAGTCTTTAAAAACACAAAAACCAATTATCCCACATTGCTCCCACATAGAAAATTCGAGATATTTATAAGCAAAAAGGCTTTCATAGTGTATTGTGAAGCAGAGCTAGAGGCTATCTGTGCATGCATGGTGATTGATGCCTCAATTTATGTGCCCACAACCGAAGGTAAGTAAATTTTGTAGACAGGTGGTGACTAGATGGTGATGATGATGTGGCAAAGATGGACACATGCCAACCAGTCATGAAGTCAGGAGTGATGATGATGTGGCAAATATGGACACATGGCAGCCAGTCATGAAGTTGGGAGATGGAGAGCCGATAACTCCCAAGATCATGTGACTTGGAGACTAACCACCAAGTTAACCGCTAGACATTAGTCGCTAGGTCACCGGAGGTTGGCACTTAGTGCGAAAATATGCCAAGATTAGGAGATTGAATGTGGTCGTCAGGTCGCGTGATGATGATGGTTAAGACCAAATTTTCATGAGACTTGGAGATTGAGGTTAGTCACTAGGTTGCTAGATAAGAAATGTTAAGTGGAAAACATCAAGAGACTTGGAGACTAGGGAGGTTGTCACCAGGTCTCCAAATTTAACTATGGTCAGTGGAAGAATAAAGAAAATTAGAGACTTCATTGAGCAGTGAACCAGGGTTAGAGCAAGGAGTTCCAAGGCAAGTTAGGAGCAACCATCCAATGCATGCCACATGTTGAATTTTGATGAATTCTAGATAAAATGCAAAAAATTGAGAATTTCAAGGCATAGGAATGTTCATAGAATAAATTTTTAAAGAATTTAAAAATTGTATATTCTTTTGCATTGCAAAACTTGAAATGTGTATTCCCGAAGATTTTTTGAAGATAATGGAAAATCAGATTTTTGCAAAATAAGAATCAGATTTGAATAGAATGAAGATCAAAAGATAAGATCATATTTGTTTCTTCATAATGAAGTCAGAGAGTTTGGAAAAGACAAGAAGAAATTATATCTTGAAGCCACCAAAAGAGATCAAAGTCAGATTTTGAAAAGACAAAGTAAAGCCAAATTTTTTAGTGATCAGTACAAATCAGATTGCAAACAAGGGGGACAGGTGTGAATTGTTTAGAGATTTTAGGGTTTCTTATGTTCTTATTTATTCCACTCTCTTCTCATTTTTAGAGGTTCCTATTTTCTTCTCTGTTGGGAGGGGGTTTCTGAGTCTATTCAGTACTCTCTACATGTTCAGATCAACTTCGATTTTGGATATCTTCTGTAAAACTTACCTCTCTTCTTTTCATATACAATGTTCTTTTTCCTTTCTATCTCAGAGAATAACATCATTGTAAAAGGCAGTTTTTGCTTGTTTATGAATAAAAATTCAGTATTGTTGTTCTGATATCAAGTTGTCTCCATTTATGTTTCTGAATGATATAAACTAGGGCATCTAGGGTGTGTTAGTTTTGTATGTTGTTAATCATTTGAGGAATTCTTGCAATAGAGTTATTCAAGGAATAACTATGATTTAGGAAATGTATTCAGATTTGTATGAGTTGGAATATCAAGGGTATTGGCAATCTTTTCTTTCCAGTGGATGCTGGTTATGTATGATCTACTCCAAGGTCTCTTTCAAGGAAATGGTTTAATTCTTTGAGTAGAAATTTGCATCTTTGAAATACACAGGTGGATCAATAATTAGAACTTGATTGTTGAGGTATGTCTTATGTAAGGCATATAAAAATATCAAACTATGATGTTTTCCTTTGTTCATGATCATCTTTGCAATGTCATGGTTGACTCTATTGCCAATAGGATAAGGCACTAGCTTATGCAAGACCAGGGATGTTACAGAGATCCATAAATTCAAAACATAAACAAAAAACCATTTCCATTTCATGTTACTAGGAGTTAAGCTTTCTCTGATTTTTTGACTTACTTTATGAAAGCTGAATATTGAATAAGAGTTTATGAAATATTGAGGTATTAGTGACCTAAGAGTCTAAAAAATATTCCACAGTTTTATATCTGCAAGCTTGTAGTTGTTAGAAAAGAGTAATATGTATGTGTCAGTAAGGCAATACCTGCTTGAGTGATGTGGAGCTCGAAGAAGAAGGAGGATATTATCCAATCCTGATCAATTAGCATTTCTCTTGCATAAAAAGGAGTTTGCATTCAAGTATACTATCATTTTAGGGTTGTGTTGCAAGAAAAAAGAGATAATACCCCAAAAAAGACCTACACCAGAAAGATGATACTCAGGCAACTCAAGAAAAAATAATAATTAAAGATGCAGAAGATGACAAATCAATTGAGTTAGATAAAGAAGAATAGGACACAACCAGCAACAAGAATATGAATGTTGCAGATGAAACATGGCCAGACACCACTATGGACAACATTGTAGACAACATAGTCATTGACATAACTGATGATCTAGCAGAAAAAATACAAAAGGATGAAGATGTCACTATTACCAAGGACACAACTGCTGAACTGGACACCATAATTGATACTTCATAGGTGAACATAGCAGGAAACATGCCAATATTGATGCAAGCCATCAATATACTTCAAGAAAAATATAAATCACCTGACAAAGAGTCAAGCATTCTCGAGGGTGTAGGGTATGAAGGAAAGAAAAACAACACCGATGATCATAAGGACATCAGAGACACTCAAACTATAACAGAAACTGACAAGGTTATAGAGGGAGAATCAAAGAAAACAGATGGAGACACAACTGAGAAGGATGCATAGACAAAGACAGATGAAGTGGATAAGGACACTGAGGAAGGAGATAAATTTAAATATGGCACTCCTAAGGAAACTAAAAATGTTGCAACATAAAATATAAAGGTTGATGTGGAGATGTCTACTAAAAATTGACAAGCTCACACCGAAGCACATCAGCAAAAAGAGGCAACATTGCAAGTTACTTCATCCAGTACCACAGACAAAGCTGAGAAGATGGCTATGGTTCTACACTCAAGTGAAGCTCAGAAAAAGAAAAAGAAATAAAAAAAGAGTAAGTTTCAAGTCACTCTCAATGAGATCATTGAGATACCCAAATGTGACCCAACCACACTTAACTATGAAGCACTGAAGGAATACAATGAAATGTGCCAGAGGAAGGCATTATAGGAGAAGCTGAGGAAGTAGCACTGAGACTCTATGGTACTAGAAACAACTAGGGACATCTTTCATGAGATTGTACTCGATGTTGATGTTGATCAGAATAAACCAATACTTTATCAACTAGCCACTCTCGCAGAAGCCATTACAACACAAAACATTGATGTAGAGAAGGCAATTGAAGAGAGAGCATGGCAGAAATATCAGCAAAAAATTGTTGAGAAAATCAGCCAAGAAGTGGTAGTAAACAAGGTAAAGCTTTCAAAATTCATAAGTGAATTAGATCCTATTATTTCTGAAGCTATTTCCTTGATTCAAAAACTAAGCACACTGGATAAATTCGCTAAGGAGCATAGTGATAACATAAAAAAGTTAAATTCTGATCTAGGTAATAGTGCTAAAAGCTTAACTACTAGAGGCAATGCAATTAAGTAGCATTATGAGAAGATTATTGAAATTAAAAAGTTAAGGAAAGAACTATGGGAAGAAGAAACACAATTCAGGGAAGAAGTCACCGAGCTCCAGGCTCAACTTCTACCAAATCTGACACTGCTTCAACAACACATCAGTTCGGCAAGACAACTAATAGCAACCACTTAGATGTTTGTAGCAGACAACATCTATGATATTCACTCAAGGATAACACTTGATCGTATGGCTCTATAGAACCTCAAGGACCAATGGGAGAAGATGATGGAAGAAATGAAGTCTTCACACTCTCACATTTTTAACAAGCTATAAGGTATACACCTTTTCCCTTAATATCAAAAAAGGGGGAAAATAATGATATGTACAGATAAGAACTTAAAAAAAATATCCAATACGGAAAAATAATGATATACCATCATATACATAGGGGGAGTCATGAAATGACTAAGGATTATATATGTTGTATATACTTAACATTTTGTTAGTATTTTGCACATATTATTTTTTGATACTAATGTCAAAGGGGGAGATTGATGACATTAATTTTCCACTAGTATGCAAAGAACACTTTTGGTAAGCATACACCGAAAGATAGGACATAGAGAAAATTGAAAATGCAGATATAAGAGATCACTGAAAAATGATAAGTACAAAGAAAAACAATAACACAATTTTGTGAGTACACTGAAAATGAAAAGTGGATAGGATAAAGAGGAACCCGGAAGTGGAACCCGACAAGAAGGTCATAGTGCAAACTAAGAAGAACAGTCATAGAGGAACCTGAGAGACAGTTCAAGACAGAACACTGAGAATCAGTCTAACTGACTTCAGAGCATAACTGACCAACAGGAACCAAAAGTCAATTGCAACCCGCAAAAAGTGGATCTGACTTCCACATAAGATAAAACAACCTTATTCTATTTATAAAATCTTGATTTGTTTTTAAAGCCATATATTTAGGGACAAGAAACATGAATATAAGTTCTTTAATCAGTTTAACTGATTTAAAACACATAGACTAGGAGATCAAGGTAAAGTTGTAAACCTATGATGTTAGAGTTAATATTGTTTTACGTAAAACTTGATTAGGTCAATCTATCTTATAAATAGATGATGCAATCATTCATTATGTATAAGAGGAGAAAATTATGTGAGAATGGATGAGAGGATGAATGAAGCATACAAGCACATCTATGGATCAGATTAAAATTTTCAAGAACCAGAATAGCAAAAGGTGAATTTGGTTATCAAGAACCAAGAATAGAGGCTACCGAGCATCAAAGGTATTATTCAATCACATTAGGTGACATAATTATTCATGTAAAATTAAATGGATCTATAATCAACAATAGGAGATTGCATACACCAGGTCAAATTGTAATTTTCTATCATTCTAACAAGTGAAGCAAAGTGTAAAAATCCTTTCAAGGAAGGTGGATTTAACCATCCAACTATAAATCTCTTAACCAAGTGCATACTAAATAGCGTTGCTGAAGAGCTTAAAAGAGTAGACTTTAACAGGTCTCCATAGATACTCTTAATTAGGTAGATCATCAAAAGTAATCAAATTCTAAGCCTTAAATAACCCCTTCCAATCTACAGATAGTGAAGAATTAATGGGTGCCATCCCCACCATAGTTTTTACTTTCTAACAGGAGTTTTCCAAAATATCATATCTTTTGTTATGTGTCAATTACTTTCATGAATGTTTCTATAAATGTTCACATGTAATGCCCCGCCAAGGAACCCAGGAGAACTTAACCTAAACATGACACCAAGGTCATGGAATAATTTTTTTTTAAAATGTTTACAAATAATAATGATAACAATGTGGAAGCAACATAATGAAGTACATGACATACATGAAATACAACGTATACATGATTAACATTCCTCGAGGCTTCCTTGATGTAGAATTAATTAAACAAACTAATCTACGATTACAATAATATAGAACTGACATAAAGGTTACATAATCTAAACCCAATAACATACATCTTAATAATAAATATTACATATACCTCTGATACCATAAGGTATACCACCTAATCAACATCCACTGCACAATTCACAAGGTATGTAATAATACATAATAGACAATATAATGCATCCTCCAACGATGATAACCAATAAATACATATGGTGCAATACACATCTCAAGTAACTAATCAAGTCTCCAAAAGACTAGAAAGATGAAACTACAACAAGGAACAACCAAGCATGAAGAAGAATCTGTCAGAATCTCAATGGTAATAAGAATCACTACCACCCGACCGTGTGGAACGAAAGGTCCACTCCCACCATGCTGAGGAGATAATAATAGGCCCACACACACGGGGTATACAACAAGAATACAAATAAGGTAAACATGACCTCATACACCATGCATAGGAAGATCCTAGAAGCACTCTAATCCAAAACAAGGAACACTAAACAACACCAAAGGTACTGAAACACGAAGGATAACCCAAGCTGTATATAGGAAGGTGTCATCATGTATGTCGCATCCTTGAGTTCAGCCCTAGCAATCCCTTAATGGATTCTGACACCCAAGTGACTATACACGGCATCAATGACCTTTCATACAGACAAGATCACTAATGATGCCTCAACTCGCACCTCGAAAGGGGAGGCAAGCATCTACTTATCCTCCATCTTATCCTATATTAGTGCTCAAGCATGGGTGAGGCGTTAATATTATTAGTTTAATACTAGGTCGGCCTAATTAGATTAATTATGTTATCACTTGTTACCATTACTTACAATAAGCAAATCCTAGCAGCCACTTGTGGGCTCTGGTACTTATTGCAAGCCACCTCCTACTATACAACTAGGTAACCTACCCT
>MU224979.1:3423430-3438576 GCA_018584345.1 Thuja plicata | reverse complement strand
AATTATTAAATAGCCATATATTTCATATATCCATATTTTAACCTTAATAAAGGTGCAATAATTAACATTAATATTTTCTTTAAATATTAATTAAATAATTCAAGCTAAAAGCATCATTAAATCACCTAAAACCCATCCAAACAGATAAACAACTCAAACAGATAATCAATTGAAACAGACACCCAAGCACACACAAACAGGCTCACGAATCCACGTCACTTGATGGATTCAAACACTAGGGTAGTCAATCAAATTCTTGCCCAGTTCTAGGAAAACGTAAAGGTTTAGGGTATGGATTTGGACCTGAACATTATCTCCCTTCTCTTACCATTGAGATTAATGTGATAGGGCACACTCACTCCTGCCAATTCAGGGAAGACATACCCCGGTACTTGCAAACCTGTCATCACAAAGATGAACATATATGCATATATATCATATGACAAACAATGGTTGAGACCAAGTTATCGTGTGGATCTCGCCGAAGCAAGTAACTACGACTCTGTCCCATACCATACCAAACATAATAGACATTAATGCAAATCATACAAATGATCCATGTACATATAAATATCGGGTCAGTATTGTCAGAAAACCATAATCAAAATGAAGTCCTAACATAATCATAACCAACATGAAATAATCACAAATTATATGCAAATAGATGATATAATATAACTAACAATGAATAATACCATAATAAAAAGTAATGCATGAATATCCTTAAAATCACTTGAAATAACTAACACATACATACTATGGTCTAAAAGAGATCAAAAACTAAAATAAAAAGGCAACCCAAATGGTAGGTATTACATCACATGTTTGATTAAGTTTATGAATTGATAGATCTTACATCAAGATAGTATATAATAGATGGTTGGATAAATAATTGATAACTTAAAGGATAAAGGTTAAAAGAAACAAAAGTTTTAGAGGTACTGATTCACCCCTCCCCTCTTAGTACACACTTCCCATTAATTACAACATAACGGAGCTAATTTGCCGCATGTATAACCACTTGAATGGATGAATTTACTAAACACCATGTTGTAGTATCCAAAAACCTTCTATCTGTTGACGTGGAAGGTCGGAGACCAACTAAGATGCCCCACACTTTTTCAGCTATTAGTCGAGACAACAGTAAGCTTCAAGCTTCTAAGTTGTCCACTATTAGTAAGCGCAGCTAAACTTTGATTCAAGTGGGGATTCAACATATATTTTCCTTGCTATCCTTAGGATATGGTGTGTTTTCTCCTTTTTACAACAGCCATTCTCAATGATGTGTCTTGCGTGAGTGTTTCAAGCTTTAATAAAAATGGAAAAATATTAAAAACACTCTTCTTAAAGAACACTTTTTCCAAATCAGCTTCAAAAATAATCAAATGGTCAAAACACACCTTGTCTTTGAGTAAACATATGGAACCTTAAATTTTTCACTTGGAACCTCTTGGCATGCTTGATAGTCTTCGTCTTGCATATTCATGTCCTAATCTCCTTGAATTTGCATTTCAAAAAGTCCCTTGGATTTTAGGCCTTATCATAATCCTCATTATAGTCCCTCTTGCATAAGTCCTAATCCTAGTCCTCTTGCATACATAGCTCATTTTAGATCCTCTTTAAAAGATTTGCAAACAATCCTAGAATGTATCCAAATCATGGAACATTTCTTTATGGCGCTAAAAATAGGATCTTGACCTGGTCACTTTTGTCCCAAAAATATCAAACCTTATCAATTGGTCATATTCCACCTTTGTCATGATGCATTTGACCTAATCCATTTTATCAAACTTGTCCCTTGTCCCTCAATCTTTTTTTTCAATTCAAGATTCGTATTCAACCTCATGATGTTATGCTCTTAGGTTTGTCTCCTTTCCAAAGATTTATTGTCAAAGTCCAAAAATCAAAAACATAGTTGAATAAACCTTAGATTGCATTTTGCATAAGCTCCTTGCATTTCAAAATTTGCATTTCCAAAAATCCAAAAAAATATTGCATTTGCATATAGTAGTCATGTTGGTTTTTAGAAGATCTCAAGCATCCAAAAGGAAACAAGTTCCTTATCTACTTATGTTTACATCACAACCAAAATCTCAACTACCTTTTGATCCAAGACCAGGTGTTGCACTTAAGAACCAAACTAACCTAATCAATATGCAACCATTTGGAAGAAGCACATAAAATATTTCATGACCCAAGACATGTCACATTTTCTCAAGGACATATCACCACATAGATGATCCCTGGTATGGCCCCAAGAAATGAACTATGCAACATGGGATATCCTTCAAATACTTCCCCAAATTTTGGCACTATTTAGTGGGGACCCCCACCGACCTTTGAACCAATTTTTGTACCTATGCCACCTAGCCAAGGTAGTGTTCCCCCTACACCTAAGGAGGAATACCAACAAACTTGTCAATTCAATCAAGTCCAACCCAATTATTTGAAACAACCTATGCAAAACACATATTTTGGATCTTATCAACCTCCTGCACCATCGCAAGATAATCAAGATCCTAGCAATGCCTCAAGTCCCTCTTCAGATTCTGGAGACTCACATGAAACATTTGTTTCCTTCAAATATTTACCTAAAGAGGAGATTGACGAAACTGTAAAAAATAAGAAAGTTCGACAGACATTAACGTATCTCATGACTCAAAATCCGAGATGATATATCAAAGTAATATGAAAGACAAATCCTCAATTATTCTTGGAATATAAAAATACCGCACAATCTAATTTTTAAGAGAACCAAGCCTTAGTATTTTGGGATAGAGAAAAATGAGAACAATCCTTCGATGAGTCAACTATGGTGAAAACACAAAAAAGACAATGAAATGATTTAACTGTCAATATTCCTGAAAATGAATAGTATATACCATTGGATAATCCTTTATTTGAAGAGATAGTACCCCTCCTCCAAAGATGGTGGATGCTACAAAAGTCCCCTATAAATATCCTTAAAGGACACAGAGGATTGATTTTAAGAATCTCTTTCCCAAAGAACCAAATGAGACGTTCACATTTCCTTGGGGAATTCCAGATGTACCCCCTTTTTAAGAAACACAACCAAGTGGTCCTCCTTTGGTAACACATGCAACATTCCTAGGAAGTATTTCAAATGCAACAACATCCAAAGTACAATTCAACGAGCCACCAAGGGTACCCATATTTGATACAACTATGCCAAGTACATTGCATGATCAAAAGAAGAAGAGCATCATTGATATCACACCAATTCCACCTAAGGTGACCCAACAAGAACATGTAACACAACAAGTGCAACAAGACCAAGTGGCTCAACAAGCACCACCTATAGATATAGCACAACCAATGCAGCAATAATTTGTAGCACAAGTTAACATGATGTCTCAAGAAAAACCATCAAATGCAAGAGTGCAAGTCTTGGTGGTATACTCGCACCACTCAGATTTCAACAAGATCATAACATGCAACAAAAAACAATGCAGGTGGGTCAAGAATCTCATCATGTCACACAACATGTGCAAGGTCCAAAGGTGCAACAAGTCCACCCACAACAAAAACAACATATCCAACAATATGAACAACAACAACAACAACAACATGCTCTACAACAACAATATGCTCAACAACAACAACAACATGCTCTACAGCAATAATATGCTCAACCACAACATCAAAATGCTCTAGAACAATAGTATACTCAACAAAAATGACAACAACATGTTTAACAACAACAAAAACATGTTCAACAATAATACATTCCGCAGTGACAACAATATGTTTCACAACACCAAAATGTGTCGCAAAAACAAGATCAGATGGTGCAATCTCAACAACAACAGTATGCACCAAGGTATCGACAACAATTTTCTCAACCATACTATGTGACACAAGGTCAAAAATATAATGTTCCACCAATAAATCAGCAACATGTGGAAGATCCTCAAAAATGTGCCTGACAACAAATGGCGCCACTCCACAACCTCTCGTCTAAATCGTCTGAATTAGAGGCCTCAAAACATACTCAATGCTCGATCTCCTCCAAGAAGAGACATCATTCTAATACATGTGGAAAAGGTGTGAAGTCTTCACAAAATGATGTCATGATTCAACAAATCCAACACTTGCAGAAATAACTAAATGACATACAATTCAAGGTCAAAAATACAATTTATACAGAATGAGACCTATGTCCTAATCCGTTTGATGTAAGCATTTACGTGCCTCCTTTTCCAAATAATTTTGAAGTACCCAAATTTGAATAGTACAAAGGAAAAGGTAATATAATAGATCACATTAGGGATTTTTATACTTCTTTCATTGAGGTTCACAATGATGACACATACCTCATAAGACTCTTTCCTCGAAGCCTTGGAGGTCAAGCAATGGAATGGTACTCTAAGTTACCCAGCAATATCACGTCATGGAAAGAACTGGCTAATAAATTCATCTCCCACTTTGCGTTTAACATATCAAGCGAGGTTATGTTGAATGACTTGTGTATAACTAAACAAAAATTAAGAGAATCATTTATGAATTTCCTATTGCGATGGAGGAATTTGGTTAGTCAATGTCCTTTTGATGTTCTGGAAGAACAAAAAATATGATTATTCATTCAAAATATGGTACCAGAAATGATGTATGAGCTCAAGATGAAATAACCAAGCACAATTCAAAATATCATGAACAAAGGAATTGATATTGAAGATGCTCTTATTGAAAAAGGAGTCCTAAAAATAAACAAGGACAATCAGAATGCAAACACTTCAAGTGATAAGCCAAAATTTTGGTCTCAGAATAAAAATGTCATTAATGATGGTATTGTTGATGCATGAATGGTCAACATAAGACAACCAAAAGTGAGTCTCAAAGGACCAACTATTAAAAACACGCAAACAATGATTCAAGCACTGCCTCCAGCACCAGCTCCAATGCAACCTCAAGCACAAACCAATAATAACACACAACAAAATTGGCAGCATCAACTGTCGAGAAATAGAGATGGACCACAAAGACAATTCACACCATTGGGTGAACCACTTCATTTAGTGTTGCAATAGTTATTGAAAAACAATTACATTCAATTACCTAAGATCCAAAATGAACCGAAAGTTAAACCCCCTTGGTGGGATGCTAACAAATATTTTGATTATCATTGGACAAAAGGACACAGAACCAATTCCTGCTATCAATTAAAACATAAAGTCCAAGATCTCATTGGTCAAGGTGTGATTGAATTTAAAATCATAGCGGGATCTTCCAATACTAACCATACCATTTTCACAAATCCTTTGGTGGATCATGAAAAGGGAAATGCCTCTACATAAAATTCAAATTCCAAGAACAATGTCAATTATAATTAGACTAGCCATGATTACACCATCAATTTCTTCTCTGAGGCCGATACACGTGTGTCCACTTTGACCTTCTGATGTAGTAACCCTCAATGCACAGTCACCACCCGTCGTACCAAAATTACTCTACTTGGCACACCATCTAAACCCAAGGTACCTTCAAATTACAATCTTTTCAATGAGCTTGGTAAGACCCCTGCCCTAATATCAATCCTTGATCTACTACGCATATCCCCCCAACACAAGGAAGTCCTTGACAAAGCTTTGAAAGAATCCACTATTCCAATCGACATTGACACTAACCAGTTTCAAGCCATGATGGGGCACTTCTCTACATCCTAGCATGTTACATTTTTAAAATATAATTTTCCACACAATTGACTTGGCCATAATGATCCCCTTCATCTTGAGGTCTTTGTCCATAATGCCAAAATCTGGCGAGCCATGATAGATGGTGGAGAAGGACTTAACATCTGTACCTTAAAGGTTTTCCTTGATCTTGGCTATGATGAGAATGATATTGACCCCTCCAAGAGAATCAAAATAAAGGCATATGATGATGTTGAATGTCCTTCCAAAGGAGTCATCATATTGCCAATTAGAATTGGTCTGGTTATTGAAAATACATTGCTACAAGTCTTCAACCTCAACTTTCCCTACAACATGATCTTAGGACGCCCATGGATCCATGCCATGAAGGCGGTTCCGTCCACATACCATCAATGTCTAAAATTTTTTCACAATGGAGCTGAGATCACTATCCCCGGTGATCCTAATCCTTTCCAATTCTGTGCTAATTTGAAAGAAGGGCCCATACAACAGGTTCCTACAAACAACAAAGCTACCCCATCCAATTCTTCCAAATATGTTGATGCAGCCACCCTTGAAAAAATGGTCAAAGGAAAGATGAATATTGAAGATAAAGGTTGTGGAGAGTATAGAATGGCACAATCCTTTCACATTGGGAAGCTTCCTCTCCCTTTGAAGTCCTATGGAAAGCCAAAATTATTATTAAAATAACCACTCAAGACCACCATGAAAGTTATTCCCTCGCTAAAATTCACTAGGTGGGGAGGTTTTCATGAGGAACATGTATATGACAATGCATCTAGCTAGATCTTCAAATACAAACAAAAAAAAGAACAAGAACCCACTGAGATACCTGTTGAAAGATATGGGCCAGGGTTCACACTCATGCAGAAAAAAGGCTATGATGGCCACAATGGTCTTGGCGTACACAAGAAAGGGATTGTTGAACTTGTTGCTGCAAAAGGTCATCCTCCTCATTTAGGAATTATCTCTTCAAATGCTGAAATGGCCTCATGTAAAAATGTAGATGTTTCAAATGATGAAGGCATCTGAGGTCCCCCATTCTGCAACTACCAATTTCAATGAGTAGGAATGGACATCATATTCCTCTAGTTCTTGTGAGCTTGACTGTTTCTTCCCTAAATCAGATGACCCACTAATCAAAGACAAACATGTTAACACAATACCACCTCCAATAACCTATCCTGATCCCTGGGCTAGAATTTTCTAGGATCCCAGTCCTGAACCTTCAGTGCACGAAGTCTTTGACTCTAAAGACACTGATATTTACATCTTTGACTTTACATATAGCCTCAAAAACATTTGCACTACTAACGATGACATCCCCCTAGTTTACCTTGAACCTATTTATTGGGATGAACAAGGATCACTGAGCTTAGATTGCTTCGAAAATGATAAATCAATAGTGGAATTGTTTGATCTCTAAGAATGCATGCCATCTGGCAACCATAAAGCATGATTATCTATTGACTTTGTTGCTACAACATATTTTGGGGAGTCAACTCCATCTTCCAGTCACAAAAGTAAAAATGATAAAATAAAATAAAAAAGGAAAAAATGATAAGAATAGGTCCTCTGGTGAAAATTGAAAGGTACCAATTGACCATGCAAACATAAAAACAAAGGACGTATCTGAGGGTGAAAACCTCTTTGAGGTGCCTAAGGATGGAAGATTGGACATACCCCCTCTAAAGGAGAAGTCAACATTGCTCATTGAAATGACTGAGGAAATCAACTTGGGAAAGCCAAACAACCCCAAGATCATACACTTTGTAGCATCACTATCACCTAAAGAGAAGGGAAAATTTGTTAGATTCTTTCATGAGTGCCAAATTAATTTTTCTTGGTCCTACACTGATATGCCTGGCCTGGATCCTGAATTAGTTCTTCACCACCTCCCTTTGAAGCTAGGTGTGAAACCAGTCAACTAGAAGCTAAGAAAAATGCATCCCCAAATCACTCTACTGGTAAAAGTAGAATTGAAGAAATTACTGGATGTTGTTTTTATCAGACCTATAGATTACACAGACTAGATTTCCAATCTAGTACCTATCAACAGGAATGTTGGGGTCCATACAGATATGTACTGATTTCCATGATCTCAACAAGGAATGCCCTAAAGATGATTTTTCTTTTCCTAACATCGATATTATTGTTGACATGACTGTAGGCTACGAGATGTTGTCACTGATGGATGGCTTCTCTGGTTACAACCAAATTTGGATCACTCCTGAAGATCAACCAAAGACAACTTTCACATGTCCTTGGGGAACTTATTGTTGGAATGTCATGCCCTTCAACCTCAAGAATGTCAGAGAAACTTATCAGCAGGAAATGACCACAATCTTCCATGACTTCACACACATCCTGATGGAAGATCATGTTGATGACCTACTCTACAAGTCTACAACCAGTAAAGGTCATTTGAGTGTTCTAGCCAAAATCTTTGAAAGAATGGAAGGATATAAGCTTCACTTGAATTTGAAAAAGTGTGTTTTTAGAGTTGTTTCTGGCAAACTCCTAGGCTATATTATCTCTCAACAAGGTATTGAAGTGGATCCTGCAAAGGTGCAAGCTATTTTAGAAATTCCTTTGCCAAATACTCTAAAGAAGGTAAGAAGTCTACAAGGGAAACTACAGTCTATCCATCGGTTCATTGCACAACTCATAGATAAGTGCTAGTCCTTTCAAAATCTACTGCATAAAGGTGTGAATTTTAATTGGAATTAAAAATGTGAGCACTCTTTCCAAAAATTGAAAGACTATCCATCACATCCTCTAATCTTGATGCCTCCCATTCTAGGAAAGCCATTCATCTTGTATATTTCTACAACAAAAACTATATTGGGTGCTCTTTTTTCACAACATGATGAAGAAGGTAGAGAAAGAGCTATCTATTATATAAGTAGAACACTGGTTGGATATGAATTAAAATATTCACTCATTGAACGAGCCTGTCTTGCTATGGTTTTTGCAACACAAAAATTAAGACATTATATGCTACATCAGAAAACTATGCTCGTGTCCCAGATTGATCCATTGAAGTATCTCTTAGGCAAAGCAACTCTCACATGTCATCTAGCCAAATGGGTTGTGCTTATGAGTGAATTTGGCATAGAGTATGTATACCAAAAATTAATAAAAGGCTAGGTGATAGTAGATCAGCTTGTAGATGCACCAGTTCTAGATGATCATCTATTTCTTTTAGAATTACCAAATGAGTCTATTTTCGCATTCACTAACTCTAATGATTGGCAACTCTATTTTGATGACTCACACACTATACATGGATCGGGGTCAGGAATCATGTTTGTCACTCCATAAGGCGATGTCATACCAAAATCTTATAGAATTGCATTTTCATGCGCCAACAACATTGCTGAATATGAGGCCCTTGTCACTGGTCTCAAACTTTCTATTCAATGGAAAATCCAGCATCTCAAAGTGTATGGTGATTCCCAATTAGTCATCCGATAGGTGACTGATGACTATGAAACCAAAGATGAAAATTTAGTACCTTAGAAATAGTTGGTTGACTTCCTTAAGGATTAGTTTGTCACAATGATCTTCCAACAACTTCCTCGGGTATATAATAAACAAGTAGACCTATGGCCACTACTGCTTCTATGATCGACATGCTGAATAATGAAGAGAGATGTGAATTTCTTGTTGAGGAGTTGTTTCTTCCTGCATTTAATATTCCACAATCTAAGCTCATGTGTGATATTGTTGGTCCTAATTCCCCTTGGTACCAAAATGTTTATGATTACCTACACACCTATATATTACCCCCTGCCCTATCCTAAAATAAACGTCGAGCTCTTATCCATCAAGCCTCCCATTATGTCATTGTTGGTGATACCCTCTATAGGAGAGACTATGACCAAACCCTCCTCAAAAGTCTTGATTCGTGAGAGGATAAAACTTCTTTACATGAGGTCGATGATGGTATTTGTAGAGGACATTTGAATGGTTTAAGTATTTCTAAGAAGCTGGTCAAAGCTGGATATTATTGGCCCACCATGGAGCAAGTCGCACATAATTTTGCTAAGAAATGTTACAAATGCTAGATTCATGGCAATTTGATTCATTCTCTAACACGGGATCTATAGCCAGTGGTTTCTCCATGGCCCTTCTCTCAATGGGAATTTTATCATGTAGGGATGATTACACCTCTGTCTTCTGATGGCCACATGTATATCATAATGACCACTGAGTATTATACCAAATGGGTGGAAGCTATCCCTATGAAATATATCACCGGAAAGAAAGTTTCCAAATTCATCCTAAATTATATCATTTGCCGCTATGGAGTTCTTTTGGCTATCATTACTGTTCATGGTAGCCCATTCTAAAACAAAGATGTTACAAAGCTTTGTGAGAAATTCAAAATTTGTCATGGATTTTCTAGCATTTACTATCTACAAGGTAACGGTCAAGTAGAGGCATCTAATAAAACAATCATCAAGATCCTTCAAAAGACTGTCAATGATGTTGGTCGAGATTGGCACATGCAACTGAATCCATCTCTTTGGGCCTACAAAACCAGCATTCACACCCCCACTTGTTCTACTCTATACTCTCTAGACTATGGTGTTGAGGCCATCTTACCTCTCGAGGTTAAAATTTCATCACTGAGAGTATCTTTGCAAGGCATTGTTGATGATGAATAATACTGAGTTTCTAGGTTGCATGAGCTCAAAATGCTAGATGAGCGGAGACAAACCCTCTTGTTCCACTTGCAAGAATATCAAAACTATATCAAATAGAGCTACAACAAGAAAGTTTGAGCCCACCATGTTGAGATTGGAGACTTGGTCATGAAATTGAATTACAAAACTGAGCCACACAGACTAAAGCGTCAAAAATTTGAACCGAACTGGGAAGGCCCCTATATAGTTACAACAACATATGGGTCTAGATTGTATTAGCTTGCAACACCGGAGGGAGAACCATTGCCAGAAGCCTTGAACAACATGAACCTATGTAGGTATTATGCATGATCCTGAAAAAATACAAAAAAAATTGCAAAAATTTCAAAACAAAATACAAAAAAATTGCAAAAATTTCTGAAAAAAGAAAATAAGCAAAAAACAAAAAAAAAAAAATATCAAAAAAATAAAAAAAGTCAAAAAAATAAAAAAAAGATTCAAGAGAAAAAAATTTGTCCAATAGTGAGAACATGGCAAAGAGGCACTTTGGGCAAGTACCATGATGAAAACCTGGCAAATAGGCGTCATGTGTAATTCTATGAACTTCTTGCAGTCTATACTTGGGGGCAAATTTCATTGGTGTTATCCTCCATTATCCCCGACATGTCCTTCGTTATCCTATGCCGGTCATATCCCTTATCATATTCCCCCTTTTCCCCCACTTTGATCTTGACACGGTTACAAATGTCCCTTGAAGCATCACATGTCCTATTTGCTTTACATTGTCTTGATCCCTTTTGGTCCATGTTGCCTATCCTATTGCAACCTTTCATCCATATTCCATATCCCTCCCCCTTGTCAATTCTTGATCTTTCTTATCCATTTCCCCTTTCTTATCCATATCCTAACATTGTCCTATCCAACTCCCTATCTTTGTCTTGATGAAAATAAGTACATTCAATGCAAAAACATGTTTTCAAAGAAAAACCTTTTGACATGTCCATTTCTCACATTCCATCCAATACACTATCTCATTACCCTATCATTTTCTTAACCAATCCCTCCTCTTGGCACAAAAATATGTTATCTCATTTCTCAGATAGTCCTTG
Organism: Thuja plicata; assembly: GCA_018584345.1. Taxonomy (NCBI): domain Eukaryota; kingdom Viridiplantae; phylum Streptophyta; class Pinopsida; order Cupressales; family Cupressaceae; genus Thuja; species Thuja plicata. The sequence continues at coordinate 3,427,143 of MU224979.1, read as the reverse complement.
GCCCCTAACAAATCCAATGCAAGTGACCTTTGGCATTCATCCTTCTACCAGTCCATTTCTCCTTTCACAATGTCCTTCCCTTGCTAGACACTGGGGGAAATTTCAAAAAATCCTAAAAATTCAAATAAGAAGCTAACAAAAATCCTAAAAATTATAAAATCTCCTGAAAAAAATATATACATAATGTCTTGAATAAATACTAATTTTTTTTTGCATAATCTCCTTCAAAAATCCCTAAAAATCAAATATGATCCTAAAAAAAGACCTTAAAAAAATCAAATATGATGCTGAAAAAAATCCTAAAAAGTCTTGAAAAAAGATCATCACAAAAAAATCCAAATATCTCAAAAATCCTAAAAATTCGATAAACATCTTAAAAAATCTGCAATAAACTTGTACATACTTGTCTTCTTTTTGTGTATCGATTATCATGTTTGCAGACATCACTGACAGATTCATCATTATGTGCTTAACAAAATCATGTTCTCTCAAACGCAGTTTGAATCATTGTGACTCAACACTCAATCTGGTTGGACCTATGAAATCTTTTGATCTTAACTACCAATCAATCTATCCAATTTATCAATCAATTATCCAATCAGTCCATTTCCAAACTAAGCTATCAATAAAAATACATTTAATGCAAGTAAGAAAAGATCAGAATGGTTGTTGGCTCACATTATTTTAGTGAGTGTTTTATCTTGTATTGATTTTCTTTTTTGATCACGTTCCTATGCTACTCGATGATATCATCTGAACTTATGAGCATAGTCGGGATGGCTCATAATTAGTGAAATTAATTAATTGGCTAATTCTAATTTATGGGATTTTATAATTTCATAAATGCTAATTTTGATTTGTGAGGAATATTGGTTTATTTATTGAATTAAATCCTTCTAATCTCACCTAATTTGTCATATCCCTTAATTTTGGTTCACATCCCTATTAAGGTTCTTCATGATCTCCCATATATCTTTAATATCTCCTTATTCAATTTCCCCCTAATCATGTTTCCAAAATCCTACCTTCTTTTCCCTCCATTGTGCATTGAATTTATGCACTCTAATTCACCTAATTTCTTCTCATTTTCTATAAATTGAGATTTTTTCCTCTCTTTCAAGTTAGAATCACTATCTCCTAGTATTCTCAATATCAATTTGTGCTTTCAAGTTCTTTGTGCAATTATTCTATTTTCAAAGAGAAACATAATCTACTCTTATGGAGAAGAAATGAGGACATTTGAGCATCATTTGAAGGGATTTCTTGTGTTTTGTTGCATAGTATTTGTGAATTCCTATTTCAATGGATCTAATGTTAGATTAGATAGGTTAGCATATTTTTTAGGGTTTGTGGTTACCTAGATATGATTCTCATGCCTTTTTTTGGTCTTACACAACCTCAAGAATGATGGTCCACCAATCTGTTGCACTACTCTAATATAAATATGACTAGCCCAAAACCTCTCATCAAAATCCTACTAAAGTAATGTGCCAAACATACAACTACTAGGATCCAAAAGCATCGTGTTGTCACAACTATCAAATATGAAAAGATAGTAGTATCTCAAGGAACTCTATAAACACCAAACAACTCTCCAACTCTAAATTATCTCTCATGGAAGTGAAAAACACCTAGCAAAGGCACATGGAAAATCATATCAACCCATCCTAATCTTATGGTGGATACTAGGATAACTCTCGTAGGTCTAAAAGATCTAAGAGAGCTGAAATCAATGTCATGTAATATATCCTACAAGGGTAACTCAATAAAAAATAAACTAGAAAACTCCCTACCAATTACAATCCTGGATAACATAAAGAATAATCCACTCAACCAAAAAGTAAGAATCTTAGTATCTCCCCTCATGGAATCATAGAAAATAATTTAATCCATCACTATCGAGGAATGAGAATAGAAGTTAAAATAAAAAACCATGACATCAAATAATTAATTTTACCTCTATGGTCAACCACAAAAACCATGAAACTGGTAGTTAACCTCCAAATGCAAGTATCCCAATAATCCCAAATCATTGTTTCAACCATTCACCTTTTAAAAGAAAATATAATAATTCTATGAAGTGACTGTAATAACTCAAATTATCCCAAATGGAAGTGAAGAATAATTTATTTTTGCCCAAAATATGTCCCACAACTAGTTATACTAAAGTCTGAAAGTGCACAAAATCAAATTTCCCCATGAGTGAGGTCAACACTAATGCTGCAAAGAAACTAGTACAATAGTAAACAATCTGAAATTTCATTAAATGCATAGGAGTCATGAGTATGGAAGTAGCTGAAAAATAATATCCTATGATCAAATCATACCTACCATCCACTCTCAACTAGGAAATACTCATATGCTAAACCAAAGAATCCATCTATCTCATCTATTGATTAGAATCTGAACTCATATCTATGTTGATCGATAAGTGGGTAAAATTACTAACTCGAGAAATTAATCGACTAGTCCAACCCTATGACCAAACCTCATAACTAGGAACTACACCTGGGTCCCAAATAATGCAATAAATTTCATTCTCACCACTAGAATTAGAGAGAACTCCTTCATCCAACTCAAAGAGGGGATTATCAAATGTCCAACTAGCATCCACCTCAAACAAATAATTGTCAACCAACTAAATATTATCCTATAATCCCAACTCTTATTGAGGTGCTATCTAGTCCAAAAATTTATTACTTGATCTTTTGGGACAGTTATCCAAATCATAATTGTTTTTTTATGTAGTCAAATTCCTTAATCACTTTAAAAACTGTCCTTCCTCTACTCTCTTGCTCCCTAAAATGATTAGTGACATTAATATGATTTTTTACTTCTTGAAGAGTCATATTGTCCATTTTCTAATATCTCTTGAGTATCTTTAAGCTCCTTGATGACCTTATTAACCTCATCCTTCTTTTCCATCAATTTATCAACATATACTTTAGTAAACTTTAACATATGATTCTTGTCTGAAAGTAAATACAAATATTCAGATTTCATTAATTAAAGAGGCACTTTGACCACTTTAAAAACTACAAAATAAGAGTCACCTTCCATGCCCCTTTGTCTTCTTTCACTCTAAGCCTTCTAGTAGAGGTCTTCAATGATTTTTTGAGTGTCATCATAATGTATTAAGATTGCAACAATCATATCATCAATGACCTTCAATTGATTCTTCAAAGTATGTTCCTCAACACAATCATCTTGAAATGCATTATTTGATTGGTCCTCCAAATCAACCCTTTTAATGTCAACTTCTTGGTATATTTTAGATTCACAAGTTATGGGAACACCTTGGTCAATTGGCAATTCACCATCTACTGCAACAATTTTAATTTCATAAGGTAGACCTTCTTCTAATAAAATCTTGATCTTATCCATTTCAAAATTTTCCAATTGGGAATCCTCCATGACATTCACCCTCTCACCAAATATTGGACCTTTTAAGTTATTATTTTTATCATCCAAAACACTATTTGTTGGAATTATATTGTGAATGATGTACTGAGAGGGGAGGGGTGAATCAGTACCTCTAAAATTTTTCTTGGTTAGCCCATTAACCCTTAGTCATCAGTTTGTAAATTCTCTTATCTAACTATTCATCTTTATTTATGCATATGCAATCATAATATAAGTTCTTTAATATGTAACCATACAAGAAACATTCATGAAAATAGATAACACATGACACAAGATATGATATCGTAGAA
>MU224979.1:3409389-3423331 GCA_018584345.1 Thuja plicata | reverse complement strand
CACTTCTGATGACCTACCCTGTTAGGAGTATTACAGTGGAGACCTATTAAGATCTACTTTGTTTGAAGCTTTAGCAACACTGTTAAGTGTGCACTCTATTAAGAGATTTGTAAAGAACTGTTAAGTCATCCTTCTACAAAAGGATTTTAGATGTGATGCACTTATTAGAATGCAACTACATAAGTCTTTGATCTGATGATGTATGCAATCTCTAATTATTGATAACAAATCCAATAAAGCTTCATATGTATGAGTAATCATCTTTTCATGATTGAATAATACCTTTATCTGCACGTCGGTAGCCTCTGTGTGTTCTTGATAACTAGATATAATCTTTTTCTAAACTTTGCATGAATTCTACCTTCTACTCCTTAGATGCTCTTTGTGGCTATCAACAACAATGAATTCATAATTCACAATTGATTGAACATCTATTTATACTAGATTTTAGCTCTATTCTTGATTCACACTTCGCACATTAACTCTAGATCCAAGGTTTACAACATGACCTTGATCTTTAGTTAGATATGTTTTAGATCTATTAGGATGCTTTAAAACATTTACATTATACTTTCTTGACCCTCAAGTAATGATTTAAAACAAATTAAAACTCTATAAATAGAATTACAATGCTTTATCTAACATGTAAAACTCAGATCGACTATTTGCGGGTTCTCTAACTGACTGTCGGTTTTGATGGTCGGGCTGCTCTGTCAGTCTGTCAATTTTGTTTTTTGTTGGTGTTCCTTTCTTGAATTGTTTGTCGGGTATGCCTTTTTTGCTCCATTGGTGATGTTCTCAAAACTGTATCATCAGTGATGATCTTTGTGTTATGTCATTGACCCGTTGGTGATGTCCTTTTTACTTCATCGGTACAACACTTGTTAGTGTTCATCGGTCAATTCCATACTTAGCATTTTTACCTCGTGAATTTTTTGTTTTGTCAGTTATGCTTGCTATCTATCGGTTATGCCTGTAGTCTGCTAGTTATTCTTGTACCAATGATCTCTGTAAATGTTTTTTGCTAAGTGTACTAATGGAAAAACTTAATGTCATCAATCTCCCCCTTTGACATTAGTATCAAAAATATGATATGTGCAACATACTTATTGTATTAGTATGTACACCTATGTATACTTCTTCCTTAGTAATTCGAATGACTCCTCCTATGTATATGTCGATAAGTGTAAGTATATATACATTTCCTTATGTACTTTTTTGCCTTTTTTTGATGTATTGTACATAACTATCTTTACATATATGTTCCTTCTGTACATACAATATGCATACATTTCTATTCCTCCTTTTTTGATGATAAAGGAAAAGGTACTTACATCTTGTCAAAAAGGTGGGAATGTGAAGATTTGATCTCCTCCATCATCTTTTCCCATTTATCCTTCAGTATTTCTTGAGCCATGTGCTCAAGTGATATCCTTACATGTATATCATAGATGTTGTCTACTACAGACATCTCTACGGTTGCAATTAAGTTTCTGGCTTCAAAAATATGTTGCTGTAGAATAGTAAGATTAGGCAAGATGTGTGCCTATAGTTTGGTAATCTCACCTCTTAATTGTGTTTCATCATCCCATATTTCTTTCCTTATCCTGTTAGCCTCAATGAGCTTGTCATGATGCACCTTGATACTACCTCCATTTGAGGTTAGGCTTTGTGCACTCGTTGTGACATTAGAATCTATTTCTGCTAACTTGTCATTATTTTCTTTTGTAAACTTTTCAAGCATGCACATATTTTGAACTAAGGTAATTGCCTCAGCAATCATTGGCTCTAATTGATTAGTTAGTTCATAGAGCTTTACCTTGTTCACTGCCACTTCTTGGCTGATCTTATCAATTAACTTGTATTGATACTTTTTCTCTGCTTGTTCTTCCATTGCTTGTTCTACATCTACATTCTAGTCTGTGATGGCGTTGGTAAGAAAAACTACTTTCTCCTTAACTGTAGCATGTTGTTCAAGTTTTACCTCAAGAACAAGTTGTTGGAGAATGTCTCTTGCCTTGTCAAGTGCCATTGTTTCCCTGTGTTCCTATATCATTTTATTTTGAATGGCTTTTCTTTGACATAGCACTCCAAACTCTTGAAGTTTATCTGTATCCAAAGTAGTAATATCCCTGTTTGGGACTTCTATTACTTCATCCATTGTGACAGCCAAGATATCTTTCTTCAATGCTTTCTTCTTCTTCTTCTTTGGCTGGGTGGTAGATTTATGTACTACCATTTGTAATCATTGATATTGGGTTGAATTGGTGGGTGAGGGTCAAGAAGATGAAGTGTCATGTTGTTTCTGTTCTGAGTCCATCGGCTGGTTTTTTGAAGACGTCTCTTCATTGGCCTTAGGTGTATCAACATATATATCTTCTTTTTGTTTTATGCCTTCATCCTACTTGACTTCTTCACTCTTTTCTTTTTCTTCACCTTTTCTCAATGTATTCTCAATTTTGTTATCTGCTTCTTTGTTTTGTTCATTAGACACTTCTTGCTGAGTGTCAGTTGCATCTTTCATTTCTGTATCTGTATCCTTTTGAGTGTTGGATGCATCTTTGTTTTCATCATTACCCATGTCCTTGGGTATATCATCAACTTTCTTAGATGATTTGTCCTGACTTGATTGAATATCAATAGCATCGATTAATATATTTATGTTTATCAGTGTATTGATTGTTGCAGTGTCAATAGTTGAATCATGTCCATTGGTATTTCCCTGTGCAATATTTATGTCTTCATCTTTTCTTACTTCTACTGTAGGGTATTTTCTTGTAGTTTCATTGCAATGTTGTCTAACCATGATTCATCATTTGTATCATCAGCTAAATTACCTTTTATTGTTAAATCTTCTTTGGTAAATTCTTCATCTTCTAAACTGATGTGAATTTGACTTGCTGGTATTTGATTTTCCTTGGTTGTGTCAGGCCATGTTTCATCTACAATATCAACCTATTTCTGGCTGATTATTTGAACTTCTTCATTGTCTAAGTCAACTATTGAGTTATCTCCTTGAGTGACAGTTTCCTTCTCATATCTTCTCTCCTTAGTAGGATTGAGTATCTTGTTCCATTTATCATGAGCTTCTTGTTCTAGCTCTATAAACTTCCCTTCAAGAAACTTCTAAGCTCTCATTTTGGGTGAGAATTTTTTCTCATATTTCTCCATGATTTTATTTATTTCTTCCCTTTTTGATTCAGGAGGCATAAGAGTAACAAGTACTCTTTCTCTTATCCATTTCTCCTCATGGAGTACAAATGTGTACCTAGAAGATAATCTAATTAACAGTTCTTGTGGTACATCACATGTAGTGAATTGAAGTGGTACATAATAGTGTCTGCACATTTTAGCTATAATTGCATCTTCAATTTTATTATGATCTACAAAATCCCATTTCAACCATTTATTAATCTTAGGATGTGTAATAGATGAGGCTTCTGAAATGTACTTACATATTTCATCAATGTTTTCAGGAGTTGATGTTACCTTTGTTGTTTCTTTTACTTGTTCAATTGTAGTGTCAAGCTCACCCATAGCTGAGTCCTCTATATCCTTATTTTTCTGAACAAATTTACTCCTTTTGGCAGGTTTCCCAACTGGTTGTTTTCCCTTTGATGTGTTAGGTTTCCTTTTATACACCTTTCCTTTTATCATGGGAGAAGGAGTTGCATCCTTTGTTGTCTAACTCCTCGTTCTTGACTTCTTAGGTGGAGGAGGAGGTGGTGAATCAGACTGTTCTTCCTCTGATTCATTTTCCTCTATTGTATCACCGATGGGTAGCTGGTCCTTGGTGATTTCCTCCTTACCCTCTTGTTCCTCTTCACCTTCAGAAGATACATTCAATTTCTTTTTCAGTTTCTTCACCATTTTTCTTGATTGTTTTACAGCTTTCTTGATAACAAGATTTGTTTTAATCTTTTGTTTGGCCTCTTCATAGGTGCCAAATCTTTGTTTCTTACTATCCACTGGTTCATTCAGTAGTGCCTCAATGCACTCATTGGCTTTTCCTATTTTGATTTCATATTCTAACCAGGAAAGCCATGATTTCCTAGGTACTACTGCTTGGATATACATGAAATTAGTATATACCATGAAATATATATTTTCTCTGTATTCCTCTATCAAAATTTTAGGAATCCTTGTTCTAGTTTGCAACATTTCCTTAATGGTTTTGAATTACTCATGCATTACATTATCAAAATATGTTCCTAGTGATTCTATGAATTCACCTATCTGAATGGTTATAGGTCAGCTTGTGTCCCATACAACTTTTCCTATTGAAGGAAAGTATTCTTCGATGTAAAAGAATATGCACATTATGAGGGAACCAAACTTACAAGTGTTTGTTCTTGAAGATCTTATAGTGCACATGTTCTCCTCTAGTTGATGTAACAGGATCTCTGCAAGATCCATCTTCTTTCCTTGTTTGATGATTTTGTATATTTTGCTCATAGCAGTGCTTGATATTCTATTCATTCTTCTTGCCTAGAAGATTTATATCCAACAATACATGCTCCAAACTTCAGTTCTACATTGGTAATGGTGTTGACCTTGAGTGTTGTTTTGTCTAATTTAGCACCAGTCAGTTTTTCCACTTTCGCTAGGGATGGGTGCTTGTGAGCTTGTGGTTTAACGGTCATAGGATAACCAGTAACTACATGAATAACATCCTTTGTTATTGGTTTTGGCTTATTAAGCCATAGAGTCTTGTTGTGCATTCTTCTGAGAACAATCTTTATGCATTTTATTTTGAAATCTTTGGGAAAATGTAGTGCATTTGTGAGTCCTTTTACTTCCAGATTCTTGTGCTCATCTTTGATTTTTCCAGCTTCATCATAGAGTTCCCTGTAGGAATTATCTAGGTATAGATCTCCTATTTCTGAGATCTTGTAGTGTATATAGGACCTTACATCCTCTACCAGAAAAACCCTAGGTGGGATTCTGGAGAATGCTCTGAAATCATTAGGTTGTGATGCTATTTCTAGGTGTATCTTGTTTTTGGGTTTAGCACAAGAGCCTTTGCTAAAAGCTTGAACATTTTCTTCTTATCTTCCTTAATCTTTTTAACTCTAGAATTTGATGCCATCGCGTTGCAAAAATTTAGGGTTTTTCATAAATCAAACAGTGTGGTTACTGAATCTCTGTGATTGCCTGTGAATGTGAATGCTTTGTGTCGAATTGATTCCTACTGGTTCGCTCTCCAAATTGCTTTGAAATTTCTCTACTCTGCTCAAAAATTGTGGGTGCAAAAATGAGTTTACCTGTCGGGATTTTATAACTTTTGTGCCCTAAGTTGTCATTAATGCTCACCAACTCATTGGTATACAAAGACTGAGTTTGTCGGTAGAGGCATTCATAACATCTTCAGTGTCTATGCAAAGCATTAGGGTTGCTAGCAGCTTTGGTGACTTCACCAATGATGGTCGGTAAAGTGGCAAAGATAGATTTTGTTGCCTCAAGGTTCACCGATGTCTATCGGTTTACACTTAGCAACTTGGCATTTGTGTAATGATCGATACATTCTGGTAAGTAGTGCTAAATTTTCTATGTGTGTTCACCGATGCAAATTGTACCCAATAACTGATGGTTTCTTTTCAACAATTTAGAAAATAACAATATATTGCATCTTTATTCATGCTAATATTACAATATGAACTATGTGTAATGGAACTGATGCATAATATAACTTGTCATGATGTAGATCCATACTTACTTGTGCATTTTAGTTGGATATAGTGATGTCACCAGATCCATTGGATGGGGTGTCATCATTTGTATTGCTTGTTCTAGCACCTTCAGTGTTTGTAGATTTTACCCACATCTTGTTTCTCATTCTCTTGATGTCATCAATGGTATTTCCATTGGGATGAGTACATCTGTTAGTCGGTTTTTGCAATCTTTTATCACATGTCCAACCTTATGGCAATGCAAACATGTCATACCTGGATTGGTCCAACCTCTTGACCTTCTGGTCCATTTTATCATACAGTTGGAAACAATATGACCATACCTTCCACATGTTGTGCAGTTTACCCATGTGTTATAGTCCCAAACATATGAGTTACCTACTCTTGTTGGTTTGTAGCTATTATCAGTTTCTTTTGGTTTCTAGGCCTTGTTGTTCTTTTTCCAGCACTCCTCATGTGTATGCCCATTCATCTTGCAGGTAGGATAGTACTTGTCCATGTAGGTTTTCCTTTTTGGATTTGTCACTTTGGATCTGCACTCATGTTCCTTGTGTCCTTTCTTTTGACATTTATAACAATTACCAATGAAAGTAGATTGTGCTTGAGGAATACCTTTCATTTTTCTTTGCAAATGTTTGAGGTGTGGTTGGGTTTTCCATAGTGATTGCATGACATCTTCTTGGATCTTGGGGTTGTGAAAGCATTCCTTTGATCTATTTGATTAGAAGATTCACCATTCTCATTGTACCCTAATCCTGTATAGTTGTTGGCTCTTCTCTGTCCATCAAGAAAATCATCCATCCTTTTGTTGCTATCTTCAGCTTTCTTGATCAATTCATTGTGTTGATTCTAGGCTTTGATTTCATGCTTCAATTTTTCATTCTCTTCTCTTAGCTCACCAATAGATTGTATTCTTTCAATGAGTTTTGTATTTAGTTTGTTTGCTTCTTGAATCATAAGAATAATCTGATCGGTAATCTCATGGTGATGCCCATTAAGTCTTTGAATCTTTGATTCTTTTTCTTGCAGCTTCTCTGTTATTTTCCTCCTATCATCAATGGCTAGTGTTCTTTCATTTTCAGCTTTTCTTTCATCATTCATGACATCAATCATTTTTACCATTTGAGTCTCTTGACCGATTTTTAGCATCTTGATTTGCTCTATGAGATGTAGAATGACTTCTTGTAGACTTGTGATCTCTTCTACTGATGTGTCTGAAGCTTTTCTTGATGATGATTCTGCTGAATCAAAGTAATCTTGTATTTTTGATTCTTTGTATTCCTTCTCATTCAGCCTAGTTTCCATAATTTTTCTTTCATCAAGAAGTTTTCTCAAGTTGATTCTTTCCTCTTTATACTGCTCATAGTTTATCTGCATCTATAACTGCTCATTCTCAATAGTCATGTCCAATCTGTACTTTTCCATTGCTCTAATATTTTCTCTTAAGTCTTTAAGCTTTTCAAGAAAGAGACTTAGCTATGATACCAATTGTTGGAATTATATTGTGAATGATGTACTGAGAGGGGAGGGGTGAATCAGTACCTCTAAAACTTTTCTTGGTTAGACCATTAACCCTTAGTCATCAGTTTTTAAATTCTCTTATCTAAATATTCATCTTTCTTTATGCATATGCAATAATAATATAAGTTCTTTAATATGTAACCATACAAGAAACATTCATGAAAATGGATAACACATGACACAAGATATGATATCGTAGAAAACTCCTGTTAGGAAGTAAAAACTCTGGTGGGGATTGTTACCCACAAGACTTCACTATCTGCAGATAAGAAGGGGATACTTAAGGCTTACAATTTGTCACTTCTGATGACCTTCCCTGTTAGGAGTATTACAGTGGAGACCTGTTAAGATCTACTTCATTTGAAGCTTTAGCAACACTGTTAAGTGTGCACTCTGTTAAGAGATTTGTAAAGAACTGTTAAGTCTACCTTCTACAAAAGGATTTTAGATGTGATGCACTTGTTAGAATGAAACTATATAAGTCTTTGATCTGATGATGTATGCAATCTCTAATTTCTGATAATAGATCCAATAAAGCTTCCTATGTATGAGTAATCATCTTTTCATGATTGAATAATACCTTTGTCTGCACGTCAATAGCCTCTGTGTGTTCTTGATAACTAGATATAATCTTTTTCTGAACTTTGCATGACTTCTTCCTTCTTCTCCTTAGATTCTCTTTGTGGCTATCAACAATAATGAATTCATAATTCACAATTGATTGAACATCTATTTATACTAGATTTTAGCTCTATTCTTGATTCACGCTTTGCACGTTAACTCTAGATCCAAGGTTTACAACTTGACCTTGATCTTTAGTTAGATATGTTTTAGATCCATTAGGATGATTTAAAACATTTACATTATACTTGCTTGACCCTCAAGTAATGATTTAAAACAAATTAAAACTCTATAAATAGAATTAAAATTCTTTATCTGATGTGTAAAACTCAGATCCACTATTTGCGGGTTCTCTAACTGACTGTCGGTTTTGATGGTCAGGCTGTTTTGTCAGTCTATCAGTTTTCTTTTCTTTCGGTGTTCCTTTCTTGAAATATTCATTGGGTATGCCTTTTCTACTCCATCAATGATGTTCTCAAAACTATATCGTCGGTGATGATCTTTGTCTTATGTCATTGACCCATCGATGATGTCCTTTTTACTTTGTCGGTACAAAACTTGTTAGTGTTCGTCGATCAATTCCATACTTAGCATTTTTACCTCATGACATTTTTGTTCTGTCAGGTATGCTTTCTATCTGCTGGTTATGCTTGTAGTCCACCGATTATGCTTGTACCAATTATCTCTGTCAATGTTTTTCACTAAGTGTACTAATGGAAAAACTTAATGTCATCACTATTATGCATAATTGAACTACTATTATTAAGAACACACACATCACCATACCTTTCAATGTTATTATAGGCTTCCAAACCCTTATTTTATTGATTTGCATGCAAAGTCAAGGTTGTGACGGTGTAATCATTTTTAAGAAATTTCTCATCATATGAAGATTCATTTTTCTTATTGCAAATATATTGAGACTTTGACATGTTCTCTCCTCGAATAAGACCATCCTCATCAAAAAATTTGTCAATCACAACTTCCAAGTCACCAATATAGAAATTCATATATCTCTTACCTATAAAAATAACTGAGTTCATCTCCTCACAAATATTTGTGTTATGTTGTTGGAACAAAGCTTGAAAATTCTTATCTTCTTCATCACTAGTCCAAATTTCTTTGTCTGAATTATCTTCCCTACTAACCCCACAATTTGGATCAGGTATCCAAGTCTCTAGACATGTGAAATGAATTTGTTCCCTTCTCATTTGGTTCTTACTTTTTTGGAAGACTCTAAATTTTATAAGCCTATTGAGATTAATTCATCTTCAGTCATCTATTTCTTGAACCTTTCAATATTCTACTTAATCAACCATTTTTAGAAATCTTAAGCCATAGGTGAGATCTTATTCTCCTTTCTCCAAATGGATTAGACATCTAATTACAAATCCTTGTAGATATCGTAATCTTCATCCACAATTAAAGACATAATAGTTTGTATACAAGCCCTCACATTGTCTGGATGATGTTTCATAATTTATATTAAAAAGCATTGAGACATTTGTAGAATCAATTTATCACACTTGAGATCCAATACAATAATAAATAATCTGGCTCTTTCTATAATTTTTAAAATCTTATCCCTCTTACCAAAAGTGGTAGTTTTGACATCATATAACCCATGTAGGATCTCCACAATTAGTTATAGAACCTTCTTGAGTATGTTATCATTATAGGGTGTTATAAGATTTATTATTATAATGATCTCACTTTGAAAAGAAGAAATTGAAAGTATCACATCTTAAAATATATGTTCCAAGAGCCTATGTTGGACCAAAGCGAGCATTGTTGGCATTGTTGGCTGCAAAGCCCAAATTTAGAATTCTCCAATCTAACTAATCTACTTTGGACAAATATGAATCAAATTTTTCTAAATTAGAGATAACTATTATTCCCTGGATATACATCCAAACATTTTATTCTACAAAATTTTGGGTCCCCTTTATTTTTATTTTCCTTGTGTTCCATTGTTATTTTTCCTTATTTCTTTTTGGTACTTCAGAGTCCAGGACTCTAAATTCTTTCCCCTTCTTGTCCTATTTTTGGTTGTTCATCCTTGGGCCTTGAGGTTTCATAATGTTCATCAAGTTTTTTGACTCCTTTGTGTGTTTGGATCTCATAGCCCTATCTTCTAGAAAGAAAAATACACTTGTCAACAATAGAGGATAGTGTATTTAATGTACTGAGACCAACTTGTTATAAAAGGCTCTTTTGTAGCTCATTTTTACTCACCAAGTGATTGAAATTAAATTGTGAGCTCTAAGTGATGAATCTTTCCATCACCCTAAATTGACCTCTTTTTGGAAGTTGTTGTTGCATTCTTAGTTGCTTTCAGGTGGATTCTACATTTTCTCATGTGAATTTCAAGTAGGTAGGGATTTCTTCACTACTTTGTTGAAGTTCTTGTGTGTTCTTTACCCATGTTTCATTTTTGTTTTCTTGATCTTATATTTTGTAGTTTAGAGTTTTCATCCTAATCTTAGAATAAATAATTTTTACGTGAAATCCATGCCCTACTAATGTTAGGGTTCTTCAATTTTTCATTTTAAATCTTTATCATACATTAGAATTGTAGTGTAGTATGTTTTGGTTTGAGAATTGTTGTAGGGTTCATAAATTTATGGATTTTTAGTGTTCCTCTTGTTTTCCCTATGTAGTGCCTCCTGTAGTTGCATTTTGTTCCATTCTTATTTTGATATGATATATTTTGATTATGTTATTTTGGTTATCAACATGATGATATGCTTTCGATGATAGGACCCTATTTTTGGTTTCAAGTATCTTAGCTGTTGTAGATGGTTGGTTTATGTTGTTGTTGAAATTTTGATCATATATGCATGATGATCCTAGAGATGTGACATGATTCATTATGATGATATCTGGTTTATTTTTCCTTAAGAAAAAATGGAGTGCTATGTGTTGGCAAGTGGTACATTTCTAGAGTGATATGATACACTTGAGGGTTATAATTTATGGCAACACATCTATAATTATGATCAATTGAAGTTATTTATAGTTTTGGATATACAGATAACATAATGACTAAGTACAGTAATCAGAAATATAGAGTATAGCAGTACAATTTTGAACAACAAATACACTAGATGATGCATGGGGACATGCAAGCTTAGAGGAAGACATTTTAGAGTATATATGACCTTCTGGTAAGGTCTCTTAATTTTTTTTTATGATTACAGAGAGTTACAATATTTTGAAGTCATGCAAAGACAGAGTAACAGGGATATAAGGCAGGTGAAAAGTTTCGATGATTGAGGGAGTATGTGGTGGACTCCTTGCATGCTAAGTTGGATTGTGATTGTGGATTACCTATTCTTTGGTTGTATATGGTCACTGGATTTGTATTTACTCTTTGATTATATATCAATTCTATTTTGTAATCTATTAGAGAGACGAATGCATGATGTAATATATATATATATATATATATATATATATATATATATGAAGAACTTTTTGTAAAGTGAAGAAGACAAGTGATGAGATGATATGAAGCAGATAGAATGCATGGATGCATTGTGATGTAAGACAGATGTGAGCTACAACTAGAACTATCTAAGCATAAATGATGCTTGTAATGTTCACTACTAAGAATTGATTATAACAGACCTATTTATGATTGTAAGAGCAGTGTGCTCAGTATACCTTTAACAAGGTTTTGTATTCCCCTAGCAGGGAAATGTACTAATGTAATATTAAGATCCTAATAGGGCCATGTCTCCTAACAGGGACACTATACTTTTAGTTCATATTTTTGGGTACCATCCCCACCAAGGTTTTCCCTTGGCTAGGGTTTCCTCAACAACAATTCATGGTGTTATGAGTTATGTGTTGTATGCTTATGTTATTTTCATTTTAGTAATTATATGGTTAAGTTGGAATTTACTAAGTTCATGTTTAAAGTGTTGTAATACTGTTTCACCCCCCTCTCAGTATTACTTAATCCTAAAAATTGGTATTAGAGCTTTTGGCCCTTAGAAAGAAAGTTAAACAACTTAACGGAGATCAAGATGGATTCTGAAAGCTTGGAAGAAAAATTTGAAGTAGCACTTGAAGATCTTGACAAAGCTAAAGTAGAGAATGGTGACTTGAAATTCAAATTGAAAAGAGAAGAGGGATTTATTAATAATCTAAATGAACAACTTGAAATTTCTAGAATTTAGAGACAAGATCTTATGGTTAAGATAAAAGAGGATTCAAATAATGATAATTCAGATTAGATAATGCAGATTGAGCAAGAGAAACCTAAAAGCTTGATTATGAAACTACTTCACTACAGATGGATAAAGAGATTCAATAAGAAAAAGATGCTAAGAACAAAATTGAAGAAACCTTGAAGGATGTGTCATGCCCAAAAGTTGGGTAAAAACACACGAACAAATTTTTTTAATAATGCACATAAACAGGATACCCAAACAATCATAAGGGTAACATGTGCACGCAAAATGGTGCAAAGGGATACACGAAACCAGAAAGGTCACAAGGAGAGGAATAGCTTTCAGAGCTACCCTAAAGGGTGTCTACAGCTCCAAACTAGATCTACACACAAACTGAGGTAGTTGACCAAAAGTCAACTATACTCTAAAATAAGTGAATGGTACGCACTAGGGTTTGCTAGACTATAAGGAAGACTCATACACGCAAATTGAGATAGGTTGACTAAAAGTCAACTAGGGTTGACCAAAAGTCAACCATTCCTCAAAATACACAAAGGAGAGTCACTAGGGCCTACTAAGTACTATGGAAGTCATAGGTGCGCAAATCAAGGTAGTTGACCAAAAAGTCAACCCATGTTGACCCAAAAGCCAACCGTTTCCAAAAGGCATGAAACTGAAATCTAAGGGTTCAGGGAGTACAGGGATCACCTGGTACGAAGAATTAAGATAATTGGTCAAGGTTTGACCATGGTTGACCAAAAG
Organism: Thuja plicata; assembly: GCA_018584345.1. Taxonomy (NCBI): domain Eukaryota; kingdom Viridiplantae; phylum Streptophyta; class Pinopsida; order Cupressales; family Cupressaceae; genus Thuja; species Thuja plicata. Next base: position 3,410,559 of record MU224979.1, on the reverse strand, counting down.
TCAACCATGCATGAGTTTGGTCAACGACCAAGAGTAGACACCTGGATAGGCTTGAAGGATGAAAAAAGGGTCATCTCTACCTCTTAATCGATAAATAACGTTGTCGACAACTAGAATAAAATGAAAGGTTTGAAAGTCAAAATTCCCTTAATGTAACATTTAAATAATAATAAATATTTTTCCCCATAAGGATTTAAAAAGGTAAATTTATAATTTAAAGAAAAACCAATCATTTACTGTTAAAACAAAAGGTTAACTAACTATATAGTTATATAAAGTAAAATTAAATCTAAATAATATAATTCTAAAACAAATCTTCATATTATTTAATTCAAATCCATATAAACTATTATTTTATCAAAAAAATTGCTATACTTATCTATTCATTATTTTACTTTAAAACCAATCACTTACCACCCATCTAATATAAATGTAAAATTTGATTTAAACGATAAAATCTAAATTTAACATAAAAGAATATCGAATCTATTCAGATAGAAAACCGATCTATATTAAAATTATATTATTCTATCCTAAGAAAGAACTTATTTTAACATATGGAAATATTTGATTAATAAATAAAAAAAATCTACCTAAAAAGAAAATTTCCTAAACCTAAAATCCAGACCTAACCCTAGCAAATCGCTATGACCTGCTAAGGGAAGGTGGCGGTTAAAATCTCGAGTGGGCGGCGGCGGTTTCAATCTTAACAGTGGCGGCGGGGGTTAAAATTTTGAGAGGGGTGAAGGAGAGGGTAAGCGTCGCGAAGGACGGGCGGAGCAGTGGTGGCCGCAGGCGGCAGCACCACCGGTCGCTGTCGACACACCAAACAAAGAGGGAGGGCAGTAATAGGGGCAGCCAGCATCGACCGACAGAGCCTCCCCACTGTGGGTGGCCCGCGAGCCGCGCAGCCCCCACTGTTGCTAACGGGAGTTTGGGGGAGAGGTTTCGACCCTCCCTGAACTTAAATAATTTTCTTCATTTTAATAAAACTGACGATAGGATAGTAGAAACGGAGCACGCGAACGGACACTTTAACATATATTTTTTTGTAATAATATTTGTGTCCAAAGTTAAAACAAGATAAATTAATATATTTATATTTATATATATGCCTTCACATGTATATATATGTATATATATATGTATATATATATATATATGTATATA
>MU224979.1:3330158-3346309 GCA_018584345.1 Thuja plicata | reverse complement strand
CACTTTCTTCTTTCCAACTTATATGCTTTTTCAATCTTCAAATCTGCATTACAAAAATAAGAACAAGGGGAAACTTGAAACCATGGGGCAGTTCTCCACCCAACTTAGGCCTCTTATGAGGCCACCCTCGAGCTTGGGGAACCAAACAAAGAGTGGGAGACAATCTTACAAACACTACAACAAGGAACATAAAGCTTATACAATAACTCCCCATTCCCAAAGGCTAGCACAATGGATCAATTATGGATCCACAATGGATCAATTATGGATCCTTCTTGGGGTGAAGTGGACCAAGTACCCAAAGGAGAAGGCCATCCCAATACATAAAAATCTCAGCCTTCTCATGGCTGTCCAAAAACACATTCTTTCACATTTACAACTCAATAATCTACATACCCTTATGACCCCCAAAGAAGCAACAATTAGGGAGGCTTCATGGAGCCCATACTCCATGATTTTTCCCTCTCCTCCTTGAGGAGAGACTCTACACCAAGGGCTGTCATAACACCTCCACCCCCAAGACTACTCTTACCTCCCAAGGGTGAGTGACTCTTGATACTCCCATTAACAAACACATACCAAAGAAAAATAAAGAAAAAATATGCAACAACATCAAACATCACAATAACAACAAGATTCATGGCTTTCAACAAGCCCACAAGGCACAACAATAAATATATACCAAGAGATCATAAGTTTACAAGTGAGAGAGAGAGAGTGCATAAAATTTTACCAACCTAAAATCCAAGCTTAAGGAAGAAAGTTGTAGAAGAGCTCCCTTTTAGCCAAAACCCTCCTTCCAAGATCTCCAACTCTAGCAATGTCCCTAAATTAGGGAGTGGGTGTTAAAACTCTCCAACTTGGAGATTTCCCACTAAAAATCCCTCTAGAAATCTCATGGGGAGAATAAAAATTCTCTAATTGGTCCCTCTTTCACAAACTCTTACACCTTACCAAAAATGGAACTAAAGAAGGAAGCTTCAAAAAGGTGAATTATGTCCTAACACAAATATGGAATGGTGTTCTCCCCAAGTCAAGTCTCACAAGAGTTGATTTTCGTCCAACTTGGGAAATCAACTTTTTGGAAGGGTCACATGGTCAAATAGGGGCTATCCTAGGCTTAAAAAGGCCCTTAACTATTGGTATAACAAGTGGGCTACCTAAAAATGACCCCAAAACACCCTTGGACACTTCACAACCCCTCTAAAAGTCCACCCTAAGGGTAATTTCGAAATTCCAATGAGGTGACCACACTCCCATCTCCCAAACCAAGGTATGCTTATGGGGATTCACTAATGTACCAATCTAGGTAGGTGGACAACCATTCCCAAGTTGACATGTCATGGCCTTAAGTACAAAACACAAGTGTCAAATGATATACACAAAATTTACGCATCACTAGGCCATGTCATATCAACTTAGGCAAAACTCACAAAGAATTTAGAAATACATTAAAAGATTACAATACCACAATCATCCAAATACATTTACGAATAAAATTATGAAACAATGAGGTCTTGTCTTTCATTAGACGCAACCTTGGTTCAAATCGAGTTCACATTTCCCTTTGTTTGGTTTCCCAGATAAAATACCATGGTTTCTTACCTGCACACTCAATTCAAATATCAGTAGTCTGAGGAAATAAATATACATCATAAAGAAATAAGCAATATTTAGAATATAAGGACATCATCAATATACTAAGTAATTACTAAAGATCACAAGATTACATAATTCTCATTTTAAGTATTTATCATAAGGTAAAATTCACTTTGCAAGAAATCAAAATTCAACATCTATACCAATGAATCCCAATCTCATCAATAACCATAACATAATCATAATGAGTTTCCAAACCAATAGTCTCAGAATAAATGTCCATAATAGAAAACATAATAAATTCCATAAGGTGCATCATAAAGCATCATATGTCCATGCATCCAAAATAATCAAATCCGTGGCATAAAGCATAAAGTTCATAATGTCTATAGTGCATCAAAAGTAAAGTATCATATGCTAAATCTATCATAAGAAGAAAACTGAAAAACTATGATGGGGTTCGGGGTGAGGCCTCACCTCCTCCCCCCTAGGCTTGAACTTTGTCCTGGAGTTCATCAAAAATATGGGGGATACTGAGCTCTCATCTGCGCTGCGTCCTCCCAAGAAGCTGTAACCTCATCATAACAATCCCATTGAACCCTAACCTAGTCTAGCTCTCGGCCTCGTAGGCCCAGCGTTTGGCATGCCAAAATATGAGTACGCTCCAACACTAGCTGCCTATCCAACTCCACCTATAAGGCATCCCTATCTATAACGTGAGACTCATCATAAATATATTTTCTCAAAATAGAAACATGAAACACATCATGTTTGTGTGACAGGCTAGGTGGCAGGGCTAGATGGTAAGCAACTGGTCGTATCCTGTCCAATATCTCAAATGGTCCCACAAATCAAGGTGCAAGCTTAGAGCCCTTTCCAAAATAGATTGGACTCTTGTGAGTCCGCACTCTCAAGAAGACCCTATCTCCGACCATGTATACCCGATCTGTGCTCTTTACATTGGCATATTTCTTCTGTCGATCCTGCACCTCTAGGAGACGCTGCCTAATTAAGGCTACCTACTGCTCCATCTCTAGGACTAGCTATGGTCCAATGGTAACCCTATCCTCAATCCTATCCCAACTCAAAGGTGTCCTACAAGGTCTACCATAAAGTGCCTGATACGGTGGCATACCCAAAGATGAATGATGCCCATTATTATAGACAAACTCTACTAAGTGCAAATACTCTTCCCACTTGACCTGATGATCCATGACATACATACGAAGCATATCCTTGAGAACCTGATTCACTCTCTTAGTCTGACCATCTGTCTCTGGGTGATAAGCTATGCTAAAGTTGAGCCTAGTGCCCAAAGATGCCTGTAATTCTCTCCAAAAAGATGATGTGAAGAGAGAATCCCTATCAAAAATGATCTTCTAAGGAATGCCATGCATTCTAACTATATCCCTCAAGAAGACCTGAGCCACTATTGGGGCTGTAAATGTGGTACGAATGGGTGAGAAGTGGGCCACTTTGGTCAATTTGTCAATTGTCACCATGATAGAATCATGGCGATGAGACAACATAGGGAGACCAATGATAAAATCTATGGATATAACATCCCACTTCCACATAGGTACCTTGTGAGGCTGAAGGAGCCCTCCAGGATGACCATGTTCAGCCTTCACCTTCTGGCATTCAAGACACCAGGCTACTAACTTTGTAATGTGTTGCCTCATACCCGGCCAATGATAGAGCTGTCTCAAATCAGCATGCATCTTCTTAACTCTAGGATGTTCCACATAAGGGGCTCTATGAGCCTCTTGCATGATAATATTATGCAAATCCCTGAAAGAAGGTACATATATGCATCCTCTATGACATAGTAGTCCATTGGACTCCAAGGAATACTCTAAAAATCTACCCACTAGGGGTCTCTGAGATCGGATCAACTGAAAAACCTCTAAATATAAGGCATCCTCCTGCAAATGGTGTAGTATACGATCTCTCAAGTCGGTACTAGTGATCATGGAAGATAACTCATGTCGCCTCCTACTCAAGGCATCAATGACCACATTCCCTTTTCCTTTGATATAATGGACATCAAATTCATACTCACATAAGAACTCCATCCACCTCCTCTGCCTAGCATTAAGGTTCAGTTGAGTGAATATATACTACAAACTCTGATGGTCTGAATGAAGCTCAAATCGATGTCCCAAGAGAAAGTGTCACCGTCACACTAAAGCATGCACTACTACTGCAAGCTCACGGTCATGGGTAGGGTAATTGAGCTTGTGAGTCTTAATTTTCCTAAATTGGTATGCTATAGCTCGCCCATCCTACATAAGTATTGCCCCCAAACCATCCAAGGAAGCATCTGTGTAGACTACAAAGTTCTCTATAGGCTCTGGCACTACTAAAATAGGTGCACTGGTAAGTGCTTTCTTGAATTCCTGAAAGGCCTTCTCGCACTTCTCTTTCCATTCAAACTTCTTTCCCTTTCACTGAAGGGATGTGATAGGATGAGACACTCTAGAAAAGCCTTGTACAAACCACCTGTAATATCTTGCGAGACCCATGAAACTTCTGACCTCGGTCACGGAAGTAGGTTCTGGCCAATTCATAATGGCATCAATCTTAGATGGGTCCACTAAGATCCCATCACCTGAAATAACATGGCCTAAATACTGTACCTTTGTTTTGAAAAAAGCACATTTTGATAAGCTACCATACAACTGATTATCCCTCAAGCACTGTAATACCTGTCTCAAATGCTCCTTGTGTTCCTTCTCATTATGAGAATACATTAGTATGTCATCAAGGAACACAACCACAAATTTGTCAAGGAAAGTGTGGAATACCCCATTCATGAGGCTCATGAACATAGTAGGGGCATTCGTAAGACCAAAAGGCACAACAGTGAACTCATAATGTCTGTATCTAGTCTGGAAAGTTGTCTTGTGGATATCACTCTCCACGATTCTCAACTGATGGTACCCTAATTTAAGATCTATCTTGGAGAACACACAGGCACCCTACAACTGATCGAACAAGTCATCAATCCTAGGCAGTGGGTAATGATTCTTAATGGTTCATTTATTTAACTGCCTGTAATCCATACACAATCTAAGTGATCCATCCTTCTTTTTGACAAAGATAACTGGTGCACCCCAAGGAGAGACACTAGGTCATATGTGCCCCTTCTCAAGGAGCTCCTCAAGCTGAATCTTGAGCTCATTAAGCTCATTAGGAGACATTCTATACAGTGCCCTAGATACTGGTGCAACACCTAGCACAAGGTCTATATGGAAATCAACTGCTCTATGGGGAGGCATACTGGGCAATTCTGAAGGAAACACATCTGCAAATTCCTGTAACATGGGATGATCATCGAGAGTAGTTTCCTCTTCTGCTTCTTCATCCTTATCACTGATTGTGATGGAAAATAACTGGCACCCTTTTCACATGCACCACTTAAGCTGCATAGTGTAAATCATATGAATGGATACTGCCCTCTGAACCCCTGGGATTACTATAGCATTACCATTGTCATCTAAACATTCTACCTTTTTTTTCTGACAATCTAGCTTGGCCTTGTGTGAAAAAATCCAATCCATGCCAAGTACTATCCCATAGGATCCAATAGGAGTGATATGAAGATCTGAAATGGTGGTCATGGAACCAATCTGTATCTGGCAATCCTTAACTAAGGAAGTGACAGGTACTCTAGAACCTGAGGCTAACTCTACCTCCCAACTAACTTCATGTCTAGCTTCCACTAGCCTGTAACGCTCCACAACCAATGGAGAAACAAAATAATCTGTAGCACCTGAATCAAATAGAATAGTAACTCTGTTACCTCCAATCATACCTATAGTCTCAATCATAGTAGGCTAATGTTATGCCTGGCGGTTGTCAATCGCTGCAAAAACTCTGTGGGACCTACCCATATCACCAACAGTGGGCTCTAATGCTGCAGTACACTGTCCACCCCCTTGAGGGCACTCTCTAGCCAAGTGCCCCATGGAACCACAAGAATAACATGGCCCTCGAGTCTGAAACTGGGTACACTGGGGTCTAGAATACTGTGAGCCCCCTATCCTGCTAGAACCACTATAACTACCCCTGGAGGACTGCTGAGTCCTAGATGGGGGTGCCGATGATTCCTGTGACCTTTGGTCCTTACTAGGAGCCTATGACTGCCACTGTTTGGGCTTGGAGCCCTGTTACCCTTGAGAGGCCTTCTATTTCTATCCCTGATATGACTACTACTAAGTTGGAGGGGATTTATAAGATCCCAAGGAATGCCTATTATTGTTCTAATTGTTTTTGTTATTCCCTTTCCAATGTGTTTTTTGATACCCTGAATTCTGTGGTGTGGTGTTTCGGTTCTATGACTGGTCTTGTGTATCCTGTCCACTACCCTAAATCTCCTCAGCAGTCAAGGCCTTTTTTATGGGCTCTCAAAGGTTCCCTGGTGCTACCATGTGCACTGAACCTGATATAGATGCATTCAACCCTCTAACAAAGAGGTTGACCTTAATCTTCTCATCCCTCATATAGTCAACATAAGTAAGAAGTTCCAAGAACTTACACTCATACTGTGTGATAGTGAGCCCTCTCTACTGAAGGTCATGAAAATTATCAATCCATTGCTGCCTATAGTGCTCAGATAGGTAATGATCCCTGAATCTCTCTAAAAATGTGTCCCAAGTGAGGGTATCCATAGACAGATTACCCTTTAACTCTTTTGTCCTCCACCAAATAGCTACTGATCCTCTCAACAAGTGGATAGCAAAGCGTGCCCTCGTATTGCTCCCATAAGGGCGCAACCCAAAACATCTCTCGAGGCTCAAAAGGAAAGCCTCAGCCTCACTCCCACCTATGGCTCCTGAAAAAGGTGGTGGGTTAAGGTGAATAAGTTCCCTAATGTGGTCCCCTGTGTCATGGGGTACCCTCTCAAATGCTGGAACAACTGCCTCTGGAGGTGGCATATGTATCGACTCACCCTTGTAGTCAGCCTGATCCTCCACAACCTTGGGTGGGGGACTCCTACTGCACTCACGCGCTACACCCTTGAGTCTTGCGTGCTGATTATCCTATGGTATCCTATCTAAAATAATCCTGACCAAATTCTGGAGTGCATTCAATATTTCCTAGTTGGGGTTGGAGGGTTGTTCGGGAGGAGGCCTCTGCTCCTCATCATTACCCCCTACATTCTGTTCCAACTGAACTTGTGCCGAAGGAGCACGTCTATAGTTTCATCCATGGGCGTGAGCTTGCTGCGTTACTGGAGGCATCCTACACACATAAGAAGGTGGTATAAGTTGAAGGTAGTATCTTGATTTGAAATAAATAAGTTGAAAGTTGTTGTGCAAATTTCCTATTAAGTTTGATCTTTTGGAAATGTTAAAATAATTTTTTTTAAAGTTTTAGAAACATAGTGGGTTTAAGGTTCCAGTGTTTAAAACGTGGCTCTGATACCAATTGTCATGCCCAAAAATACGTGCCTAAAAATGCAACAACCTTTTTTTTCAAAATAGTAATATTAATGTCAAGAGGGTCTAAGGGGAATCATGAATGTGTGTCAACATCCCTTAACCCTAATCGCTACTAAAGTTAAAAATGCACAAGGAGAAGTTAAGAGATCTGTTAGTCTAGTATTATGATTTAGGGTACTCGCCCAAAGGCTAAACAAGGTAGAGTTATAAAAATGCACATGTCATCCCCTAATTTATAATAGAGTTTGATGATGTGACAAAAGAGAAAGAGGCTCCCTTACCTCCACCTCCAGGGTCATTTGAAAAATCTGGTTGCTTGATAGCTTAAGGATTCTATGTTAAATTAACCCTCTAGGTCAAGGCACTTCCATGATATTATTTTTATAATAGTTAGTATACTGGCCACATATATTGACTACATAAAAATAACATTAAAAGTCCCTATGTTTTATTTAAAAACTTTAATTAGGTTCACCCCCTAAAAATATTATCTAATTAAATTATTGTTTAATTAATGACTAGGTTAAGTTCGATTTTTGAAGCATATAACTTATATCAAATCGGTAAGGCTAGATAATCAGGTCAAAAAGGGTTCAAACATATCTAAAGATGAACTTATGGATATATATATGCAATAAATTCATTTAACAAGTTAAGTCTACTATATTCTTGAATTTCCAAGACTCGCAATAACAGTGGACTCATAGGAAAAATAATAATGTTTTAAATTATGCCTTGATGATTGTAAAAACTAATTTCCAAAATTTTGTCTATAAGGGAATCATCTAACAAGACTATCTAAGGGTAATCTACTTAATGCTCAGGAGTAATTAATTAAATATATTCTCCCCACATTACTATTATATTTCCCTACAAAAATTTCCTTTTACCATCTCTTTACATTATCTTACTACAACCCCCTTAAAAAAAAGAGAAGAAACTCCCATTACAAAATTAATTAGAAAAAAAAAGAGGATTTTAAAAGAATTACATTTCCCCCCCCAAAAGAGTCTACCTTTTTGAAAGACTCCTAACCCTAATCCAAAATTAGGGTTAGGTCACCAAAAATGGTCTAAGGGATATATATTATTTTTTTATTTCCTTTTCATCTCCCATTCCTTCTACATAAGCCTAAAAAAAAAGACTTGTTTCTTTTATTCTTTTTCTTTGATTTTGTTGTAGGTCTGATCTTCAACAATGGTGGAATGAAGATCCATGTTTAATCTATATTTATATATATATTCCAATATATATATATATATACATATCTCATTGTATATATATATATATATATATATATATACAAAAAATTTAAGTGATGCGGCTCATATTACTACCACAGCCACCGACTGTGTTTTCAAGCAATGGCGTGGGTTAGGGTTTCCATAGAGGGGGTGGCGATTTACAAACAGACGACGGTTTTGAAGAAAAAATGGGTGGCGGTTTTAAAACCCACACCACACTGTATGCACATGACGGCGGGCTGGCCGTGCGGCTACCGACCGCACACAATCCGCGGCCGCGAGGCCACGACTGTGTCGGCGGTGTCGTGCCTAGCACGGGGGGGCCTGGCCCCTTCCCCTCGGCTGCCTCCTTTTAAGTGAGCATGGGGAGGATGGGGGTTGCAGCCATCTCCCCAGCCATTCCAACATTTTTGTTTATTTTTATTTTTTTATTAACACAAAACGTGAATCGATAATGCTTCTTTTTCGGTTTGTTTTAAATTTTTTTTTTTGGGGTTATATATATATATATATATATCATTCAATTTTCTTATGATATAAACTAGCAGTAAGGAAGAAACATATATATTATGTCTTCTTTTTTGTAATATAGTGTATACAAACTTCTGTTTGTTATTTTTTTTTGTAGAGTTTTAAAAAAAAATAGCAGGAAATATATATCTTTTAAAATTTCAAAATGGACATATATGAGCATATCAACAAGAAGTTTGCAAACAAGATAATTCTGAAATTTTATCTCCTTACATTGAGGGGAGTGAAAGAGCTAAGAGTCATAGTTTAAACTACATTATTTTCTTCAACATTTAAGAAACAAACAAAAAAAAGATTTCCACCATATCATTTTCAGCAATGTAGAGAAATTTTATTTAATAAAGAGACTAATACAAAACACATTGTTGGTTAATACTATTATGTTTTCTAGAAATACTTAAAATCAGCCACATGGCTTTGACAAAAAAAACCATCATTTTTAAGCTATGCTACTAACATATGCCATAAGGCTTTTACAACAAAGATAACATAATTTTGAAATTTCAATCTCTACACTTTCTTCTTTCCAACTTATATGCTTTTTCAATCTTCAAATCTGCATTACAAAAATAAGAACAAGGGGAAACTTGAAACCATGGGGCAGTTCTCCACCCAACTTAGGCCTCTTATGAGGCCACCCTCGAGCTTGGGGAACCAAACAAAGAGTGGGAGACAATCTTACAAACACTACAACAAGGAACATAAAGCTTATACAATAACTCCCCATTCCCAAAGGCTAGCACAATGGATCAATTATGGATCCACAATGGATCAATTATGGATCCTTCTTGGGGTGAAGTGGACCAAGTACCCAAAGGAGAAGGCCATCCCAATACATAAAAATCTCAGCCTTCTCATGGCTGTCCAAAAACACATTCTTTCACATTTACAACTCAATAATCTACATACCCTTATGACCCCCAAAGAAGCAACAATTAGGGAGGCTTCATGGAGCCCATACTCCATGATTTTTCCCTCTCCTCCTTGAGGAGAGACTCTACACCAAGGGCTGTCATAACACCTCCACCCCCAAGACTACTCTTACCTCCCAAGGGTGAGTGACTCTTGATACTCCCATTAACAAACACATACCAAAGAAAAATAAAGAAAAAATATGCAACAACATCAAACATCACAATAACAACAAGATTCATGGCTTTCAACAAGCCCACAAGGCACAACAATAAATATATACCAAGAGATCATAAGTTTACAAGTGAGAGAGAGAGAGTGCATAAAATTTTACCAACCTAAAATCCAAGCTTAAGGAAGAAAGTTGTAGAAGAGCTCCCTTTTAGCCAAAACCCTCCTTCCAAGATCTCCAACTCTAGCAATGTCCCTAAATTAGGGAGTGGGTGTTAAAACTCTCCAACTTGGAGATTTCCCACTAAAAATCCCTCTAGAAATCTCATGGGGAGAATAAAAATTCTCTAATTGGTCCCTCTTTCACAAACTCTTACACCTTACCAAAAATGGAACTAAAGAAGGAAGCTTCAAAAAGGTGAATTATGTCCTAACACAAATATGGAATGGTGTTCTCCCCAAGTCAAGTCTCACAAGAGTTGATTTTCGTCCAACTTGGGAAATCAACTTTTTGGAAGGGTCACATGGTCAAATAGGGGCTATCCTAGGCTTAAAAAGGCCCTTAACTATTGGTATAACAAGTGGGCTACCTAAAAATGACCCCAAAACACCCTTGGACACTTCACAACCCCTCTAAAAGTCCACCCTAAGGGTAATTTCGAAATTCCAATGAGGTGACCACACTCCCATCTCCCAAACCAAGGTATGCTTATGGGGATTCACTAATGTACCAATCTAGGTAGGTGGACAACCATTCCCAAGTTGACATGTCATGGCCTTAAGTACAAAACACAAGTGTCAAATGATATACACAAAATTTACGCATCACTAGGCCATGTCATATCAACTTAGGCAAAACTCACAAAGAATTTAGAAATACATTAAAAGATTACAATACCACAATCATCCAAATACATTTACGAATAAAATTATGAAACAATGAGGTCTTGTCTTTCATTAGACGCAACCTTGGTTCAAATCGAGTTCACATTTCCCTTTGTTTGGTTTCCCAGATAAAATACCATGGTTTCTTACCTGCACACTCAATTCAAATATCAGTAGTCTGAGGAAATAAATATACATCATAAAGAAATAAGCAATATTTAGAATATAAGGACATCATCAATATACTAAGTAATTACTAAAGATCACAAGATTACATAATTCTCATTTTAAGTATTTATCATAAGGTAAAATTCACTTTGCAAGAAATCAAAATTCAACATCTATACCAATGAATCCCAATCTCATCAATAACCATAACATAATCATAATGAGTTTCCAAATCAATAGTCTTAGAATAAATGTCCATAATAGAAAACATAATAAAATCCATAAGGTGCATCATAAAGCATCATATGTCCATGCATCCAAAAAATTCAAATCCGTGGCATAAAGCATAAAGTTCATAATGTCTATAGTGCATCAAAAGTAAAGTATCATATGCTAAATCTATCATAAGAAGAAAACTGGAAAACTACGATGGGGTTCGGGGTGAGGCCTCACAAGAAGTTGCATGCCGATATAAGACAGTTGTACCATTGGTTGGGTATGAGATTATAGATTGCCATCATAGTTTCTAGATGTCTAGAGTGACAGAGAGTGAAGGAAGAATATAGTCATCCAGGTGGGCTCCTGCAGCCACATGAGATTGTCGAGTGGAAGTGGGATACTATATCTATGGACTTCATTGTTGGTCTCCCTATGTCCTCTCACTGCCATGATGCTATCTTGGTGATAGTTGACACATTGACCAAGGTTGCCCACTTCTCACCTGTGCATACTACATTCAAAGCACAAGACGTAGCTCAGGTCTTTTTATGAGATATTGTTAGACTTCATGGCATTCCCCATAAGATCATCTCTGATAGAGACTCCTTGTTCACATCAGCCTTTTGGAGAGAGTTGTATGCAACATTGGGCACTAGGCTCAATTTTAGTACAACATATCACCCTCAGACAGATGACCAGACCGAGAGGATTAACAGGTGTTGGAGGACATGCTGCGCATGTATGTGATGGACCATCAGGTCAAGTGGGAGGAATACCTACATTTGGTCAAGTTTGCCTATAATAATGGGCATCATTATTCTATAGATATGCCACCATATCAGGCCTTGTACTATAGACCATGTAGGACACCACTAAGTTGGGATAGGATCGAGGATAGAGTATCTATTAGACCTTAGTTGGTCAAGGATATGGAGCAGCAAATTGTATTGATTAGACAATGCCTTAGGGAGGCTCAGGATCGACAGAAGAAGTATGCAGATGTGTAGAGGGTCGATCATTAGTATATGGTTGGAGATAGGGTCTTCTTGAGAGTGCACCCACATAAGAGTCCAATCCATTTTGGAAAGGGCTCTAAGTTAGTGCCTCACTTTGTTGGACCTTTTGAGATATTCTAGAGGATAGGACCAATCACCTACCGTCTAGCCTTACCACCTAGCCTATCATGCATCCATGATGTGTTTTATGTATCTATGCTACGGAAATATATTTATGATGAGTCTCACATTATAGATTGGGATGCCTTGCACGTGGAGTCAGACAGATAGCTAGCACTGGAGCCCATTCGCATTATAGCCCGACAGACCCTTGCACTTCGATGCTGAGAGCTAGACCAGGTTAGGGTCCAGTGGGACTGTTATGATGAGGTCACGACTTTATGAGAGGATGAAGCACAGATGAGATCTTAGTACCCATATCTTTTTGATGAACTCTAGGAGGAAGTTCATGCCTAGAGGGGGAGGATGTGAGGCTTCACCCCAATCCATCATAGATTTACTACTTTATCACACTTTAACACTTTATGTTTTGATACATTAATACACTTTTTGTTATCCTGACAAAGACTCGTGATATTATGTTATGATGATGATTATATTGTGTGGATTACATTTTGATATAGATTAGACCTAGAATAGGTGGTTGATTTTGGATTATATATGTTTAGATCAGTAAATTGATGAGAAGACCAAATCATGATTAGACTTAACTATTTCATGGATGTTATGTCATGTTGATTAAAAAATTCTTATGCTTTAAACATTTGTGTATGAAAATTTCAATTAGGGTCTTAATTCTTCTTATAGATTAATGTTGCAAATTATAAATTGAAAAAATATATATTGCATGTAATTTTATCATCTTGGACTATTGATGCTCAAAGTTTAGTGTGTAGGAATGGGAACCATGAAATTTTTCAGAGAATCAGGGCTAAACACATGTGAATTGAGTAATCCAAGGTTTAATCAATAAGGGGTTGAAACTTCATTGTAATATGACCCTTGTTGTAAATATAATTTGAATGTGTGTTAATAGTTTAAATTTATGTATTGTTTGGACATGTCATTATGAATGTGATATGTATTTTGTTGGTGTCACTTGACACTTGTGTTGTCCATATGGATAGTGACATGTCATTAGGGCTTGGGAAAGAATCACTTAACCTTATAGGATATTATATCAATCACATTGCATATAGATGCCTTGTAGGGAATCCCATCATGTTGGAACTCGGATTTGAACCTTAGGGGTACTTTGGAGGGATTAAAAGTGACCCTAGAGTGTATTTTTGACCAAAATTAGTTAACCCTAAGGGGGTATCTTGGGTTAGGGCTAGTTTTACCTATGGAAGAAACCTAGGTCACTATTATGACTTTATAAAATGCCTACTTTTCAAAATTAACAAAAATATAGATGCTCTTATGCATCTAACTTGTCCCACACTCCATGCTAAACTCACAATTAAGAGGGGAGACAAAAAAGGCTAGTTGTCATATCTCATTATTGCTAGTTCTTGAGTTCTCTTTTAGGGGCATTTTTAAAGGGTTTTGGGAGACTTAGTAGGTGTTCACCCACTCTCTAATTTTAGAAACAATTAGGGTTTTGGAAGGAGGAATGATAAGGATTTGGGCTCTTCTCAAGTTTCATTTTTCCATAACACATTTGGAAGGTTGGTTTGTCTTGCCATGGAGTTCTTGAATTGTTGCAAGAAAATTTGGATGTATTGTATTATGAAAATGAAATCTTGTATGGGATTCATGTATTTAATCTTGTGTAGTGTTGTAGTATGTAAATTTTTTTGTCATGTGTTGGGTAGGGAATGCATTTGGATTTTTGTATCAACTTTTGTTTCTTTGGATTGGGAGTGTTGTTCATGGGAGTTAAGGCATTACTCACCCTTTGGAAAGGGAAGAAGTGGAATTGGGTGAAGGGGTTAGTTGGGCTCTCCATTTTAGTGAGATTCTCTTCTCTTGGAGAAGATGGATAATTTCATGGAGTATGGGATCCATGAAGCCATGTTTGAAATATTATGTTTTGGCATAGAAATGGCCAATGTGTATATGGAAGGAATGTCAATGTAGCCTTGGAGAGGCATGGAGAAAAATCTTGTGGAGAAATTTGGAAATTGTAATGGAATTCTCCTCCTTGGAAAATCTCACCTTCACCCTACTTCAATGGGTTTGTAAAACTCATTTGTGAGACCTTGATTGGGAGTATATTATTATTTTTGTGCTTATAAAATGTTATGAGAAATTGGATGTGAAACCTTTTTTAGCCTTGGTTCTTCAAGCTCGGGGGTGGCCTCCTTGAGGCCTTGGTTGGGAGGTGAGCTTCCCATGGTTTCCCTCATAAAATTTGCATGTTTTTGAAGTCATGAAGATGGTGCAAGAAGCTTGAAAGAAATCCCTATATGAGGTAGTTGTGTGTAAGCAACTTCAATGTTGCATAGTCACTCTTGTATTGAAATTCATTTTGTTGATTGTTGTAATATTCAATTTTGAAGCTTCTCAAGCTAGATGTGGAGAGATCTCATTCTTATGTAATGATTTATTAATGGAAAATATGTTATATACCATCCAAGTATTGAGTAAATTTATCATCTTGAAGATGTTGAAATGTAGATTGCAAGATTATCATGTTGTAAAAGATTGAATCCTTAGTTTCATAATATTGCATTTTGATTCCTAAAAGAAAAGAAGTTAATCATCCATGTATGGAGGAATACCCAATAGTGAAAGAGAGGAACAATATTATAGTTTCCTTCCCTACAATCTTAAAGAATTTTTCATCTTGAAACCTCCATAGATTCAACTATCTTCAAACAGAAAAATCTCTATTTCATTTGCATCTCTTGTAAAGAAGAAGTATCCTTGCTATCAACAACAAATATAATTAGTTAGTATGTTAATATGAAATTCAACTAATACTATTAGCCCTTGAGGTATATTGCTCAATAAATCTATCCTTATACACACTATGATCTATTGCAAAAAAAATAAACTAAGTAAGCAAAATGGAAGAGCTTGTATCATACAAAGCCCATAGCATTTTCTAGATTTAGAGCATAAAAAGCTCTCTAAAATTTGTATGAGAAAGGAAATATTCTCTATACCAAATAGAGTATTCCCTTCCCAATGTACTTTACCCTTAATTAAATTTGTAATCTCATCTCATTAACAAAACTAGGGTTTTACTCCTAAACTCTAAAATTAACACACTTGTACCTGTTACCTTTTTGCCTAAACATTCTATTGTGCTAAGTTCAAAGTAAAATTAGTCACTTTATCAAAAAGGGTTGCACTACTTGGGATGTGCCACCCTTTCCCTTGCTGTCCACTTCCCTAAACTTCTGACATGTCCTATGTCTGTAAAACTCAAGTCAACCCTTCCCATTTGAATTACCTTGGGGGGGGAGAATGATAAATATTTTTGTGGGCCCTAGAAAACATCATCTCCTCCTCCTTGCAAACCATGCCCTTTCTATCCCCTTTCTTTGCTGCAAAATTCTTCTCCTAAGCCATGCAAAATCTTTGGAGGGGAGTTAGTGGGTGGGTTGTAGGGTGGTCCCTAGTACTTGTCTTGTCATCTCGCACTCTCCCCAAATTTGTAGATTTTGAAATCCCATGCATTTGATTTGTTATGTAAAAAGGGAATTTTGTTAGTGGTTAGTTAGGGGTTAATGGATAGTTAGATTAAATTGCTAGATAGGATGGTATGGGTAGATTGTTGATAGTTTAATTTAGTATAATCTTTACTATTTTCTTTTATTCTAAATTTTTGAGTAGAATGTGATGCATACATAGAATGATTTAATATTGTAGTTATAATTTAGTGGTTAATTAGAGACCATTTGATAGTTAGGTTAGCTTAACAAGTAATGTAGTAGATGGTCAAGTTAGTTAATGAGGTTAAATTCCCTTATGTCTCTTAATCCTTTTGTGTATTATATATATATATA
>MU224979.1:3303897-3330087 GCA_018584345.1 Thuja plicata | reverse complement strand
TATATATATATATATATGAAGTAGCATAATTTATTAGGTAGATAAATTTTGCGTTTTGAGGATGATTGGATTTATTTTCATGTTTTAATCTTAATTGATAATGGAACCATTTATCAATATAGTAGTTAATTATTTTAAATGAATACCTAACATTAGTTGTTTAGGATAATTTATAATTGTGAGATTAGGGAATCTAATTATTGGGATTTTGTCTTAAGTATTGATAGTCTATTAGAGAGAGAAAATTGGTCAATTGATTCAATGGTATTGTAAATGTTAAATCTTAAACTATTATCAAAATAAAGAGAGATTATATTGCTCTTGTGTTCAAGGGGTTAGGGGTTATGCTCGATTTTAAATAAAAGTAAATTTAAATATTGAATTAGAGGATATTTCGAATGTCAAATAAAAAGGTTAATTTAAGTTGTTGTTAGAAATTGATGGAGTAGGAATGCATGTGTTTTTACCATAGGAGAATAATTTTACTAATGATGTTAGTATGATAGGAAATCAAATTTGATTTTAGCTATTGGATTTTAATTAATAGTTGTTTGATATAGTGAAATTATTATTCAATCTTAATCTTGTCAATTGTTAAATGTTTCATGTATAGTTGGGAAAAGAATATTAATCTGACTAAGCTTGAGCTAGTAGTTAGTGTTAACTAGAGCTAGAATTGAATGGATTAAGTTGTAATATAGGTTATAGTTAAGTAGGAATTAGGGAAACCCAAACCAACATATGTTCATAACCACTAACTATCATCATGTTTTTAAATAAGGAATCAGAGTTAGATCAACCTGAGTTGAGTATTCTTTAAACCCGTGGAACAAGCTGATGCCCAATTTTGCATCTGTTTGTTCCTTGACCCTTATTCAGTTTGTACATATAACTTATTATTTGAAGGGTAACTCTACCTTTCTATTACCCTTCCAACCCACCCATTGTTAGATGTGCGTACTTATGTGTTTTAAAAAAAAATTGTGTGTGTGTGTGTGTTTTTCCCTAGTTTTGGGCATGACATTTTGGTATCAGAGCCATTGCTTTGACAAAAAGGAACCTAACCCATTACATTTTAACTCACTCTAAAACTTAAATCATTATGAAGGATGCCTACGGTCACCAGAGCTAATCGACGAGGCAGAGGTTGTAGAAATCCCCATGCAGGGGTAGGACAGGAGGATCCACCACCTCCACCACCACCACTTCCACCACCTCTGAACTCTAACCAGGATATTATGGATGTTCTCCAAAATTTGATTGGGGTGATTCAGTAGAGACTACCACCCGTAGTTTAGCAACACGTTCCCAAAAGGGAATCACGTGTTTTAGAGAATGAGAGAACAGTTAGCAGAGAGAGGAGTAGGAGTCCTCCACCCAGGTCTTTTGAGGGTCATGATGATCAGGAGGGTGAGTCAGTTCATCAGGTTGTTATACCATGCGAGAATGAGTTACGTGCTAGGGAGAGACCCCCTAGAGATGTTGGAGATGAGATCTAAGAGTTATTATGACTCCATCCACCCTTGTTTTTGGGATCCAATGATGGGTCAATAGTAGAGGCCTAGTTTCAGAGTTTACAGTGATGTTTTGGATTGCGCCCTTATGGGATTAATCTAAAGGCATGACTAGCATTCCATCTCCTATGGGAGAAGGCTTCCACTTGGTGGGAGAAGGAGGTATCCATTGGTGAATTGAGTATTGACACACTCACTTGAGAGACTTCTGAGGCCCATTTTTGTGAGAGACATCTCTCTAAGCATTTTAGATAGAGACAGATAGAGGAGTTCCATGATCTCTAGCAGAGAGGCCTCATAGTGAACCAGTATGAGATTCAGTTTCTCAAGCTCCTTCCATATGTTGATTACATGAAGGATGAGAAACTGTGTATTCACCATTTCATTAAGGGACTTAACATGTCTCTTCAGAGAATAGTACACCTAGCATTCCCTACCATGTTCAGAGGGGCAGTTGAGATGACACTTGTAGCTGAGGAGATCCATACTAGGAAGGAGTCTCAGGATCGGTCCCAACACTAAAACCCCTTTTCCTAGTAGTCAGGACAGCAGAGAACCCCTTGGAAAGGGAAACAAAATCATTTAGCAGGATCCTTTAAGGGTCAGCAGTCTCAGCAGTAGAGATCCCAACAGGATTCCAAATAGAGGCATTCATAGGGTTATCAAGGCTCTAAGCCCAAGCAGTGGTAGTCTCAGAGCCCTAGATAGGATCATAGGACACAGACCCCTCAGACACAGTCAGCTAGGACTCAACACTCCTCTAGGGGCAGATACAATGGTTCTAGTAGGATCGGAGGGTCACAACAGCCTAGGTCACTAGGAGTGCAAATTCAGACCCATGGGCCATGTTAGACTTGTGGTGGTATGGGTCATTTAGCAAGACAGTGCCCATAGGGACATTCAGCCAGTGGTCAAAGAGGGGCTACCTCAGAGCCTACAGTTGGAGATATGGGTAGATCCCATAGAGTTTTTGCAGCGGTTGATAACCGCCAGGTCGAGCATTAGGCCACAGTCATTGAGGCCACAAGTATGATTGAGGGTACTAGTGTTTCTATCTTGTTCTATTCAGGAGCCATAGACTCCTTTTTATCTCCCTATGTAGTGGAGCATTGTGAGCTGGTGGCAGTTAGATAGGATGTCAGTTGGGAGGTTGAGTTAGCTTCTGGAGCTAGATTCTCTATTAGTTCCTTAGTTTGTAGATGTCAGATTCAGATTGGAGACCTTATCATGATGACTAATCTCCGCATTACCCCTCTAGGTTCTTATGATGTAGTCCTTGGCATGGATTGGCTATGTGCTCACAATGCCAAGGTACATTGTCGACAGAAAGGGGTCGAGTGTGTTGACGATCATGACACTTCTATGGTTATATTTGGGGTACAAAGACCTGTATCCCTCCACATTATTTCTTCTATGCATCTTAGGTGGTGCATGCGAAAGGGTTGTTAGTTATTTTCCATCACCATTAGTGATAGAGAGGAGGATTCAGGAGGGGAGCCTTCACTCAAGGATCATCTTATTCTTTAGGAGTTTGCGGATGTATTTCCTATCGAGCTACCTAGTATGCCCCCACCTAGGGTAGTTGATTTTCACAGAGATCTTGTACCAAGAGCCAAACCAGTATCTAGAGCACCCTATAGGATGACCACACATGAGCTCGATGAACTCAAGATTCAGTTAGAAGATCTCTTGGAGAAAGGGCATGTCCAACCCAGTGTATCACCTTGGGGTGCACCTGTGATTTTTGTGAAGAAGAAGGATGGGTCATTTCAATTGTGAATTGATTATCGGTAGTTGAATAAAGTAACAATTAAGAACTGATACCCACTTCCTAGGATCGATGATCTATTTGATCAGTTATAGGGTGCCCGACTATTCTCGAAGATAGATCTGAATTCAGGGTACCATCAGTTACGGATTGTGGAAAGTGATATCCACAAGACTGCTTTTTGCACAAGGTATGGTCACTATGTGATCACAGTAGTGCCATTTGGCCTTACGAATGCTCCAACTATGTTCATGGGCCTCATGAATAGGGTATTTCGTACATTTTTGGATAAATTTGTGATAATATTCCTTGATGATATTCTGATATATTCTCACAATGAGGAGGAGCATGAGGAGCATCTGAGATAGGTTTTATAGTGTTTGAGAGAGAATTAGTTATATGGAAGCTTGTCAAAGTGTTCCTTCTTTAGACTCGAGGTGCATTATCTCAATCATGTTATATCCGGCGATGGGGTCTCTGTAGACCCATCAAAGATTAGAGCTATTATGGATTGGCCAGCACCCACCAGTGTAACTAAGGTCAGGAGTTTCATGGGCTTAGCAGGATATTACAGACACTTTGTGGCAGGATTTTTTAGAGTGGCTCATCCCATCACCTCCCTTCAGAGAAAGGGGAAGAGGTATGAATAGACAAAGAAGTGTGAGAGAGCTTTCGAGGAGCTCAAGAGAGCCCTCACTAGTGCACCGATTTTAGTAGTGCTAGATCCATTGGTGGATTTTTTTGTATGTACTGATGCTTCATTAGATGGTTTAGGAGCAGTCCTTATACAGGAGGGCCATCCTATAGCTTTCGAGTCTAGGAAGCTAAAGACTCATGAACTTAATTATCCTACTCATGACCTAGAGCTCGCAGCGGTGGTTCATGCTTTAGTGAGATGGTGACATTTCCTTCTAGGTCACCGATTTGAGCTTCATTCAAATCACTAGAGCCTACAATATATCTTTACATAGCCCAATATTAATGCTAAGCAGAGGAGATGGATGGAGTTTTTGTTTGAGTATGATTTTGATGTTCATTACATCAAGGAGAAGGAGAATGTAGTTGTAGATGCCTTGAGTAGGAGGCAACATGAGCTCTGAGCTATGACTTCTAGTACAGATTTGAGGGACCGCATTTTGCATCATTTGCTAGGGGATAGACTATATGTGGAGGTTTGTCAGTTTATCTGTTCTTAGAGACCCCTGGAGGGGAAATTTTTAGATTATTCCTTAGAGTCTAATGGACTTCTATGTCATAGGGGATGCATCTATGTACCTTCTACGGGTGACTTGTGGGAGTTTATTGTACATGAGGCTCACAAAGAACCTTATGCAGCTCATCTGGGAGTTAAGAAGTTGCATACCGATATGAGATAGTTGTACCATTGGTCGAGTATGAGATTGCAGATTGCCAACATAGTTGCTAGATGTCTAGAGTGCCAGAGAGTGAAGGTAGAACATAGTCATCTAGGTGGGCTCCTGCAGCCACATGAGATTGTCGAGTGGAAGTGGGATACTATATCTATGGACTTCATTGTTGGTCTCCCTATGTCCTCTCACCGCCATGATGCTATCTTGTTGACAGTTGACACATTGACCAAGGTTGCCCACTTCTCACTTGTGCATCCTACATTCACAGCATGAGACGTAGCTCAGGTCTTTTTGTGGGATATTGTCATACTTCATGGAATTCCTCATAAGATCATCTCTGATAGAGACTCCTTGTTCACATCAGCCTTTTGGAGATAGTTGCAGGCAACGTTGGGCACTAGGCTCAATTTTAGTATAGCATATCACCCTTAGACAGATGGCTAGACCGAGAGGATTAACCAAGTATTAGAGGACATGCTATGCATGTATGTGATGCACCATCAAGTCAAGTGGGAGGAATACCTACATCTAGTTGAGTTTTCCTATAATAATGGGCATCATTCTTCTATAGGTATGCCACCATATCAGGCCTTGTATGGTAGACCATGTAGGACACCACTGAGTTGGGACAAGATCGAGGATAGAGTATCTATTGGACCTCAGTTGGTCAAGGATATGGAGAAACACATTGTATTGATTAGACAATGCCTTAGGGAGGCTCAGGATCAATAGAAGAAGTATGTAGATGTGGAGAGTTGATCATTAGTATATGGTTGGAGATAGGGTCTTCTTGAGAGTGCATCCACATAAGAGTCCAATCCATTTTGGAAAGGGCTCTAAGTTAGCACCTTGCTTTGTTGGACCTTTCAAGATATTAGAGAGGATAGGACCAGTCGCCTACCATCTAGCCTTACCACCCAGCCTGTCATGCATCCACGATCTATTTCATGTATCTATGCTATGGAAATATATTTATAATGAGTCTCACATTATAGATTGGGATGCCTTATAGGTGGATTTGGATGGATAGAAAGTACTGGAGCCCATTGGCATTATAGCCTAATGGACCCTTGCACTTCGAGGCCGAGAGCTGGACTAGGTTAGGGTCTAGTGGGACTATTATGATGAGGTCACGGCTTCATGGGAGGATGTAGCACAGATGAGATCTTAGTACCCATATATTTTTGATGAACTCTAGGAGGAAGTTCATGCCTAGTGGAGGAGGATGTGAGGCCTCACCCCGACCCATCATAGCTTTACTTCTTGATCACACTTTGACACTTTATGTTTTGATACATTGATACACTTTTTGTTATCCTGATAGAGACTCATGGTATTATGTTATGATGATGATTATATTGTGTGGATTACATTTTTATATGGATTAGACCTAGAACAGGTGGTTGATTTTGGATTATATATGTTTAGATCAGTAAATTGATGAGAAGACCGAATGATGATTAGACTTGACTATTTCATGGATGTTATGTCCTGTTGATTAAGAAATTCTTATGCTTTAAACATTTGTGTATGAAAATTTCAATTAGGGGCTTAATTCTTCTTATAGATTAATGTTGCAAATTATAAATTGAAAATATATATATTGCATGTAATTTTATCATCTTGGAATACCGATGCTCAAAGTTTAGTGTGCAGGAATGGGAACCATAAATTTTTTTAGAGAATCAGGGCTAAACACATGTGAATTTAGTAAGCCAAGGTTTAATCCAATAAGGGGTTGAAGCCTCGTTCTAATGTCACCCTTGTTGTAAATATAATCTGAATGTGTGTTAATAGTTTAAATTTATGTATTGTTTGGACATGTCATTGTGAATGTTATGTGTATTTTGTTGGTGTCACTTGACACTTGTGTTGTCCATGTGGATAGTGACATGTCATTTAGGGCTTGGGTAAGAATCACTTAACCTTATAGGATATTATATTAATCACTTGCATATAGATGCCTTGTAGAGATTCCCATCATGTTGGAACTTGGATTTGAATCTTAGGGGTACTTTGGAGGGATTAAAAGTGACCCTAGAGTGTAGTTTTGACCAAAATTAGTTAACCCTAAGGGGGTACCTTGGGTTAGGGCTAGGTTCTACCTATGGGAGAAACCTAGGTCACTATTATGACTCTCCAAAATGCCTACTTTTCAAAAGTGGAAAAATTAGAGATGGTCTCATGCATCTAACTTGTCCCACACTCCTTGCTAAACTCACAATTAAGAGGGGAGACAAAAAAAGCTAGTTGTCATATCTCATTATTGCTAGTTCTTGAGTGCTCTTTTGGGGGGCCTTTTAAGAAGGTTTTGGCAGACTTAGTGGGTGTTCACCCACTCTCTAATTTTAGAGACAATTAGGGTTTTGGATGGAGGAAAGATAAGGATTTGGGCTCTTCTCAAGTTTCATTTTTCCATAACACATTTGGAAGGTTGGTTTCTCTTTCCATGGAGTGCTTGAATTGTTGCAAGAAAATTTGGGTGTATTGTATTATGAATATGAAATATTGTATGGGATTCATGTGTGTAATCATGTGTAGTGTTGTAGTATGTAAATTATGTTTTCATGTGTTGAGTAGGGAATGCATTTGGATTTTTGTATCAACTTTTGTTTCTTTGGATTGGGAGTGTTGTTCATGGGAGTTAATGCATTACTCACCCTTTGGGAAGGGAAGAAGTGGCCTTGGGTGAAGGGGTTAGTTGGGCTCTCCATTTTAGTGAGAGTCTCTTCTCTTGGAGGAGAGGGATAATTTCATGGAGTATGGGCTCCATAAAATCATGTTGGAAATATTATGTTTTGGCATAGAAATGGCCAATGTGTATATGGAAGGAATGTCAATGTAACCTTGGAGAGGCATGGAAAAAAAACCTTGTGGAAAAATTTGGAAATTGTAATGGCATTCTCCTCATTGGAAAATCCCACCTTCACCCTACTTCAATGGGTTTGTAAAACTCATTTGTGAGACCTTGATTGGGAGTATATTATTGTTTTTGTGCTTATAAAATGTTGTGAGAAATTGGATGTAAAACCTTGTTTAGCCTTGGTTCTCCGAGCTCGGGGGTGGCCTCCTTGAGGCCTTGGTTGAGAGGTGAGATTCTTATGGTTTCCCTCATGAAATTTTTAGGTTTTTGAAGTCATGAAGATGGTGTAAGAAGCTTGAAATAAATCCCTATATGGGGTAGTAGTGTGTAAACAACTTCAATGTTGCATAGTCACTCTTGTATTAAAATTAATTTTGTTGATTGTTGTAATGTTCAATTTTGAAGCTTCTCAAGCTAGATGTGGAGAGATCTCCTTCTTATGTAATGATTTATTAAAGGAAAATATGTTGTGTACTATCTAAGTATTGAGTAAATTTATCATCTTGAAGATATTGAAATGTAGATTGCAAGATTATCATGTTGTAAAAGATTGAATCCTTAGTTTCATGAATATTGCATTTTGATTCCTAAAAGAAAAGAAGTTAATCATCCATGTATGGAAGAATACCCAATAGTGAAAGAGAAGAACAATATTATAGTTTCCTTCCCTAAAATCTTAAGGAATTTTGCATCTTGAAACCTCCATAGATTCAACTATCATCAAACAGAAAAATCTCCATTTCATTTGTATCTCTTGTGAAGAAGAAATATCCTTGCTATCAACAACAAATACAATTAGTTAGTATGTTAATATAAAATTCAACTAATACTATTAGCCCTTTAGGTATATTTCTCAATAAATCTATCCTTATAAACACTATGATCAATTGCAAAAAAAATGAACTAAGTAAGAAAAATGGAAGAGCTTGTATCATACAAAGCCCATAGCATTTTCCAAATTTAGAGCATAAAAAGCTCTCTGAAATTTGTATGGGAAAGGAAATATTCTCTTTACCACTGAGAATATTCTTTTCCCAATGTACTTTACCCTTAATTAAATTCATAATCTCATCTCATTAACAAAACTAGGGTTTTACTCCTAAACTCTAAAATTAAACCACTTTTACCTCTTATCTTTTTGCCTAACCTTTTTGCCTAAACATTGTATTGTGCTAAGTTAAAAATAAAACTAATCACTTTATCAGAAAGGGCTGCACTACTTGGGATGCACCACCCTTTCCCTTGCTATCCACTTCTCTAAACTTCTGACATGTCCTATGTCTGTAAAACCCAAGTCAACCCTTCCCATTTGAATTACCTTAGGGGGTGAAATGAGAAATCTTTTTGTGGGCCCTAACAAACATCATCTCCTCCTCCTTCCAAACCGTGCCCTTGCTGTCCCCTTTCCTTGCTGCAAATTTATTCTCCTAAGCCATACAAAATATTGGGAAGGGAGTTAGTGGGTGGGTTGTAGGGTGGTCTGCAGTACTTGTCTTGTCATCCTGCACTCTCCCCAAATTTGTAGATTTTGAAACCCGTGCATTTGATTTTTAATGTAAAAATGGACTTTTGTTAGTGGTTAGTTAGGGGTTAATGGATAGTTAGATTAAATTTCTAGATAGGTTGGTATGGGTAGATTGTTGATAGTTTAATTTAGTATAATCTTTATTGTTTTCTTTTATTCTAAATTTTTGAGTAGCATGTGATGCATATATAGAATGATTTAATATTGTAGTTATAATTTAGTGGTTAATTAGAGACCATTTGATAGTTAGGTTAGCTTAACAAGTAATTTAGTAGATGGTCATGTTAGTTAATGAGGTAAAATTCCCTTATGTCTCTTAATCCTTTTGTGTAATATTTTAGACATATATATATATATATATATATATATATATATAAACTAATTCTATGAAGGAGCATAATTTATTAGGTAGATAACTTTTGTGTTTTGAGGATGATTGGATTTATTTTCATGTTTTAATCTTAATTGATAATGGAACCATTTATCAATATAGTAGTTAATAATTTTAAATGAATACCTAGCATTAGTTGTTTAGGATAATTTATAATTGTGAGATTAGGGAATCTAATTATTGGTATTTTGTCTTAAGTATTGATAGTCTATTAGAGACAAAATTTCTCAATTGATTCAATGGTATTGTAAATGTTAAATCTTAAATTATTATCAAAATAAAGGGGGATTATATTGCTCTAATGTTCAAGGGGTTAAGGGTTATGCTCAATTTTAATTAAAAGTAAATTTAAATCTTGAATTAGAGGATATTTCAAATGTCAAATAAAAAGGTTAGTTTAAGTTGTATGTTAGAAATTGATGGAGAAGGAATGCATGCATTTTTACTATAGGAGAATAATTTTATTAATGATGTTAGTGGGATAGAAAATCAGATTTGATTTTAGCTATTGGATTTTAATTAATAGTTGTTTGATATAGTGAAATTATTATTCAATCTTAATCTTGTCAATTGTTAAATGTTTCATGTATGGTTGGGAGTAGAATATTAATCTGACTGAGCTTGAGCTAGTGGTTAGTGTTAACTGGAGCTAGACTTGAATATATTAAGTTGTAATCTAGGTTATAGTTAAGTAGGCATTAGGAAAACCCAGACCAACATATGTTCATAACCGCTAACTACCACCATATTTTTAAACAAGGAATCAGAGTTAGATCAACCTGAGTTGAGTATCCTTTAAACCCGTGGAACAAGTTGATGCCCAATTTTGCATTTTTTTTGGCTTGAACCTTATTCAGTTTGTGCATATACCTTGTTATTTGAAGGGTAACTCTACCTTGCTATTACCCTTCCAACCCACCCATTGTTAGATGTGTGTACTTATGTGTTTTAAAAAAAAAAATTGTGTTTGTCTTTTGCCCTAGTTTTGGGCATGACATGTACTTTTAGTTTACCGACTGGCGAGTGCATAGTCACTCTGGAGGATGTTTATCACATCCTATAGATTCCTATTCAAGGTTCTATTGTTGAGTATGACCATAATGTTGGCGTGACTTCTTTCTCTGAGCTTTCTGGTTTTCCTTCAGATTAGCTTGGGATGTCAGATCCCTATGACATCCCATGGTCTAGATTTGGGATGGGTCTAGATAGATTGATCACATTGTTAGGGATTATGATATGTGGGATCCTATGTCATGATCATCAATAGCAGGGATTATCTATCAGGTTTGGTGCTTGTCTCTAGGGTATGATTCACAATCATACCTTATACACTTGGGGTCCATGCATGTTGGCACACATGTACCGTCATATGTTCTATGCTGCTTACCTCAGAGGTAAGTCTCTTGGTTGTCATGCTACCTTGCTCCAGATATGGGATTGGGAGCACGTTGTAGTGTGCAAACCTATAGGTGCTTGGAGTCTTCCTGTAGGGAGACCGTACGTGTTTATGTATGATGGTGCCATTGTTTAGTTGCATATGGGACATTTGATTTTTTGGCGGTAGCAGCTTGACATGATGTCATATTTTATTTGGAGGCCATATAGGGACTATCCTGTTTGGGATGGAGAGGATGTTCATTTACCCTTCTAGCAACAACAAAGGTTCTTGATTGGTCGCGTTAGTTGACATATGAATATGATAGACTTTCACAACACTGATAGGATGTTGTGGTAGTTTGGAGAGAGATATGATGTCATAGGTTCTTATGCCTATTTTTCTCGCCGATCTAGAGATGCTACTCTTTGGGGTGTGCTTGTGCATTTGGATGTAGCTATTACTGAGTTCCAGGGTCTCATGTCTATTGCCTAGACTTGGAGATCTGCTAGTGTGGATGCTGGTATGTAGTCTGATTCTGGCTTTGTTTTGATGTAGTTCTCTATTCTATTATGGCCATACTTTGTTTTTTTTTTTGCACTATTTAGATATCTTTCTTTTGTCTCGACCTTTATGTTGATTATGTATATGTTACTGATATCTGGATTTGTTTTTTTTGTAGGCACTACTCCACAGTACGATGCATGGTGGTAGACTACGCGTCCTGAGCCAATCACTAATGTGTCATGGCCAATTGTTGATAGATTGTTTAGGAGGCCATGTCAGAGGCATGATAGAGGGAGAAATGGAGGGAGGGATGTGGGTAGTAGGGATGGAGGTGGTAGAGATGGAGGTCAGGATGGTAGGAGAGGGAGAGATGGTGGTTGGGATGGTGGGCAGGGGAGGGGAGATGACAGCTAAGATGATCCTGGTCCTGGGGGTGCTAGTGGTGGGGTTTAGATGAGGGGTGGGCGGAGTAGTACTTAGAGATTTGGATTGAGTGTCATTTTTGAGGATGAGGAGGTGATGGAGGAGGAGGCACCCTAGTTGCATCATAGATTGTGTCATTGCACTACTGCTGTGTTGGCTTCAAGAGTAGAGGATAAAGTTATTGCAGAGGATATGGATGTGGAGATAGGAGATATTGATATTGAGGCCTTGGATGCAGAGAGCACCAGTTCCAGCTCTTCTACTGGTAGTGCAAGTATAGACAGTAGTACTGGTGATAGTTCTAACAATGGGGATTCTTGGGTAGTGAGGGGGAGGGGTGAGGAGGGATTGAGGGATAGAGTTGAGGAGGGGGACATGGATGTGGCCATGGGAGGGATGGACATAGATCCTTCTTATCTATAGAGACACACACAGTAGGTTGCCAATTTATAGGCTAGACTTGCTTCCTCTGATGCACGTGCCTTTGCTTTGGAGGCTAGGGTTACACCAACAAAGACTAGGATGATTGCGGTGGAGGCTAGAGAGTCACAGGCTCAAGATGAGGTTTGATCCTTTATTGAAAGTGTACAAGATGCCTCACATTGATATTTTTTGGACCGCTACTATAGATTTGGGCATGATGCCTAGAGAGATTGAGCACTGGTGGTGCCACTATGAGGGCATTGTTCCTACAGATCATAGGGTTCCCAGTTATATAGCCTCACAGAGATCTAGTAGGGCTCAAAGGTCATAGAGTAGTGGTGTTGGTGCTCCTAGTTCATCATAGAGACCTACATCTGATATGCCACCCCCTTGTCCACCTGGCGGTGAGGGTGGGGGTAGCACATGCTAATTTAATGTCTTTCCTCTTTTGTATCATGTACCATTTTTGTAGTGATGTTCATTTTATATACTCAGAGGCTTATCCAGTATTATCTCTTGACACACTGATATTTATTGATATATATGTTGACTACCTCCTTGTGTTCAGACTTGCAACCATTCATTGTACTTAGATATTTAGATGTATATGAGATGTTTATGGATGTATGTGATTCTATGATGCAGACTCTTAGATGTATGATATGATTTTTGTATGATACTGACATGTGAATGC
The DNA here is from genome assembly GCA_018584345.1 of Thuja plicata. Taxonomy (NCBI): domain Eukaryota; kingdom Viridiplantae; phylum Streptophyta; class Pinopsida; order Cupressales; family Cupressaceae; genus Thuja; species Thuja plicata. The sequence goes on along the minus strand of MU224979.1, from coordinate 3,317,234 downwards.
AAGATGGTGGAACTGAAATGCATGTTTAGATGAGATGCTTATGGATGTATTTGATTCTATGACATAGACTCTTAGATGTATGATATGCTTTCCTATGATACTGACATGTTTATGTAGGATGGTGGAAATGAAATGCATGTTTATATGAGATGCTTATGGATGCATGTGATTTATGATTTACCATGTATGCAATTGCCATTTTTTTCATTTTTTTTTGAATGCCCTTAAGTAGAATGGATGCAATCTATTATGTGCAAAATAACTGAGTAATGCATGTGTTAGTGAGAAGGAAGTTAGTTTGGAAATATGCCCTCTGGGATTGATTGATAGATATGGAATGATGGAAAGGAATTTTGATTTTTTGATAGATATGAATTGATAGAATGGATGAGTACCCCGAGTCGCTACCCTTGTTTCTAATATCACATTGCATCTTTTTATGAGATTCCTAAGAGTGTCCAATGCATCTAGATCACATACCACCTGGATACCATCATGACCTCTTGATAACTAAAAGGAGTAGAGAGATTGAATAGAAAGAGAACTTAGTGCACCCAAATATTGACCATCTGGGTCTAGCTATGTTCCCTGTTTGAAAAGAAAGAGAGCCAAAAGAACCCAGATATTGACCATCTGGATACCGCTTTGCCCTCTAAATGATATGAACAAAAAGGAAAAAGAAAACCAAGATAGAACTCCAATGCACCTAGAGTCCATTCGGATAACATTGTGAGCTCTTTATTTTGCAAAGAAAGACCAAAAAACCAAGATAGAATTCCAACACATCCAGAGTCCATTTGGATAACACTACAAACTCTTGATTTTAAGAAGAAATCCCATAAAAACTAAGATAGAAATCCAATGCACCCAGAGTCCATCTAGATACCTCTATGATTCTATTGGTAAATATTCAAGCATATAATAGAGAATGAATGTCCAATTATTTCCCAGGGTTAAGCTCAGATCATGGAACTACGTGGCTTCGAGATAAGTGACAGTGCCTACCGCATTTATCCTAAATCATCATGGCCCTAAAATTTAAGTGAACATTCAACATACAGTAATCGAAGAAAATAAGTAATGATCCATCATAGCTACTCTCCTCACTTGGTGGATCTTGGAGTAGCAAAAGAACATAACCGTGAAATATAGACTGACATCTGACCGACTATCTGACCTAGTCAACATTTTTTATTGTTCCTTGATTCAAGTGGATTCTCTTTATTGGCTTGACTCTTTTGATAGGCTTGATTGGCTTGATTTCTTCGATTGTGTCTGGTTTCAGTAATAGATGACTCATATAAGACTGACCTGTCTGGTTTTAAGCGTATCCATAAATGTGTAAGATGATTGATATGATTGATTGATTGATTGTGATCATTTTGGTAGCTGATCAAGCTGTGTCAGATGGGATCAATGTTGATTCACAAAGTTGATGGTTGTGACATTTGATAGATTAGCTTTGTCCCCAGTTTTCTTGTTGATAGATTTGATAGATTGATAAAGTTGTGTCATATGGGCCCAATGCTAATTCACAAAGCTCATGGCTGTGACATTGATTGACTAGGCTTGATCGCCCTTTTCTCTCTAGGTAACTAAGTCAGTTTTATTGCTTGGGATTTTGTAATTTTTTGATCATTTTTTATGAAGATTGATTTTTTTCAGGACATATTGATCTTTTTTAAGATTTTGATGAGTTTTCTGATTTTTAGGGATTTTATCAAGAATTTTAGAATTGCCCCTAGTCTGGTGGACCAGTACTAACCATGGATAAGTGTTGGTGCTCAGGGGGGATTTGTGCTTTTGGATATAGCTTGGGTATTCAATCTTGCGTTTGAAGTGTGCTCAATCTTTTGATCTTGGAGTTCATTGATGGTGAAACTAGATTTGAACACTTGGGGCATGTTTGCCAGGTTTTCACCAAGGTACCTACTCAATAGTGCATGTTTATTAGGTTTTCACTTAGAGAGAGATTTTTTTTCTCTTTAATTTTTTACTTTTTATTATTTTTTTCTTTTTCACCAAGGTGCCTATTTGCCATGTTTTCACCAAGGTAACATTTTATATTTTTTTATTTTTTTGGTATTTTCTAGATATGTAGATAGTTGCCTTAACCATTGAGACCTTAAGTGTAGAACCTCTTGAGGTGCATGATTTTTATGTATCTAGGGAGCTGATCTCCTTTTGGTGTCACCAGTTGGTATGCCCCACCCTGGGTAGAGTTGACAATGACATATGGTCCTAGCCAGTTAGGCTCAAACTTTTCTGGTTTCACTCTTTCTGCTTAGTTCTTTTGATTTTCCATGAGGACAAGGTCTCCTACCTCAAATGTTTATGGCCTTACCTTCTTATGATAGTTCCTTCTAAGGTGATTTTGATAGCCTTGTAAGTGATTGAATGCATGTTGTCTTTTTCATCTAGTAGTTCTAGTTCACTAAGCCTTTCTACTCTATAGTCTTCATCTGAAATTAGGTTCTTTAATGATATCCTCGGGGATGGGATTTCCACTTTGAGGGGTATGAATGCCTCTGATTAATAGACTAGGGATAAATGGGTGGCTCTTGTAGGTGTTCTCATGCTAGTTCTATAATGCAGGACTAAGTTGTAAATGCCAGTCTCGCCCTGATTCATTCACTATTTTCTTTAATATTTTCAAAAAAAAATTGTTTGTCGCTTCAGCTTTACCGTTCCCTTGAGGATAATAGAATGAAGAGAACCCTTTTTTGATTTTGAACTATTCACATAGCTCTTCAACATCTTTTTTTTGGAAGGGTGTACCATGATCTATCAAGATGGTTTGAGGAATCCTGTATCAACAGATGATATGGTTGAGTATGAACATTGATATTTTCTTTCTAGTTATGTAAGTGAAGGGAATTGCTTCCACCCACTTAGTGAAGTACTTTGTTGCTTCTATGATGTATTTGTGCCCATTTTCTGAAGAAGGTGTAATTTTTCCCACTAGGTAAAATCCCCACATAGAAAATGGCAATGGTGAAGTGATAGGATTTAATTCTTGGGCTGGTGCATGGATGAGGTCTCCATGAATTTGACACTTCCTACACCTTTAGACATATTTGTTTGCATCTGTCTCTACTATGGGCCAGTAGTATCCCATGCAGATGATCTTCTTTGCTAAGTTGTTGCCACCTCTGTGGGTTCCACAAATTCCTTCATGTACCTTGTACATAGCTCTTTGGGATTCTGTAGAAGTGAGACATCATAATAGTGTTCCTCTAGACTTAGTCTATATAAAGTAGTTGAGAGGATGGTATACCTAGAAGATTGGTGGATGAGGGAATTTTTCTGGTTTCTAAACAAGTTAGGAGGTAAGACACTAGTTTGGAGGTAATCATACAGATCATGGTACCATGGGGTTTCAAGACCAACAAGGATGCATGTTGATTCTGTGATTGGTGCTTGATGTGATGGCATCATGAGTTTCTCCACTAGAAACTAGAATCATGTTTCATTACCTGGTATATCGACCAGTGATGCTATGGTAGCCATCACATTTTCTACTTTGTTTTGAGCTCATGGTATTTGTTCAAAGAAGATGTATTGGAACTTAGTACACAACCTTTCCATCTCTACTCTATATGTTATTAGCTTCTCATCTTTGGTCCTATAATCATTGTTGACTTGACTAATGACCAATTTTGAATCTTCATAGACTTTAAGGTTTTTGATTCTCCATTGAATTGTTTTCTTTAATCCAATGACTAGTGGTTCGTATTCTTCTATGTTTTTTGTGTAGGGGAAATTGAGTCTGGAAGATTTTGGAATTGCATCATTATTCAGAGTGATAAGCACAATTCCTGCCCCTGCAACATGGTTCATGCACAACCCATCAAAGTATAGTTTCCATACCTCGATTGCTGGTTGTAATATCATGATAGAGTCATCGAGAAAGTTGGAAATTATAGCTTGATGATCCTGAATAGGTGCCTCTGCTAGTTGGTCCACAATCACTTTCCCTTTGATGGTATTTCTATCTACGTACTCAATGTCAAACTCGCTTAAGATCATTACCCACTTTTTAAGTCATCCTGTGAGCACTGCTCTTCTTAGGAGGTACTTTAAAGGATCAATATGTGCTATCAACTTTGTTTGGTGACTCAACATATAATACCTCAGCTTCTGGGAAGCAAAGAAAACTACAAGGTTTGATTTTTCAATTGGAGTATATTTGAGCTCGTATCCTACCAATGTTTTTCTTAGATAGTAGATGAATCTCTCCTTACCTGTGTCATCATTTTGTACTAGAAGGAAGCCTAATGCTAATTCTGTTGCCAAGATATATAGAAGCAATGGTCTACCTTGGATTGGTGGCACCAATATAGGAGACTTGAGTAGATAGTCCTTGAATATTTGGAATGCTTGTCCGCATTGCTCTGTCCATATGAATTTAATATCTTTATGTAGTAGATGTTGGAATGGGTGGCACTTGTCTTCTAGTTGAGCTATGAAGTGACTGATTGATTGGATCCTCCTTGTAACCCCCTTAGTTACCTTAGGTTGGTCAGTGGAGGCATGTCCAATATTGCTTTGAATCTCTCTGGGTCTACTTCGATGCCTCTATGTGACACTATGAACCCCAGTAGCTTCCCTGTCGTGACCCTGAATGCACATTTCTTTGGGTTTAAATGGACTTTGTATTCCTACATTGTGTCAAATACTGGTCCCAATACTTGTAGATGATCCATTCAAAGCATTGACTTGGCTAGTATGTCGTCAACATAGTCTTCCATTTTTTTGTGGATGAGATCATGAAAGATAGTTTCCGTGGCCCTTTGACATATTTCTCAAGCTTTGTTTACACCAAACGACATGACGTTCCAATAATAAGTTCCCCAAGGACATATGAAAGCTATTTTATGTTGGTCCTCTGGCATGATCCTTATCTGATTGTACCCTGAAAATACATCCATGAGTGATAGCATTTTATGTCCAATAGTTAGATCTACTATCATATCGATGTTAGGAAAAGAGAATTCATCCTTGGGAAAAGCTATGTTAAGATCTCTAAAGTCTGTGTAAATTTGAATCTTACCACTGTGCTTTGTAACTTGTACTAGGTTAAATATCCAATCTACGTATGGGATCAGTCTTATGAACTTAGCATCCAGGAGATTTTTCAATTCTACTTTGACTAGAAATGCAACATGGGGATGCATCTTTCTTAGTTTCTGTTTGACACGTTTGGTGTTGGGTAGCAATGGGAGATGATGCAGCACAAGCTCTGTATCTAATCCTGGCATATCTGAGTAGGACCATGTGAAATTCATCATTCTTTCCTTGAAGAAACTAATGAATTGTTCTCTCTCCTCTGGGGTGAGTGATTTTCCAAGTAGATGTTCTTTGGGTTCTTTTCATCTCCCAAGTTGAATTCTTCTATTTCTTCTGCTAACAATGCCGAATTTTCCTCTGTCAAGGGGAGGAGTTCCTTCTTTCCATCTTCTAGTGCCTCAGTGAGGTTTTCACTAGAAGATACGTCTTATTTTGTCTTTTATCATTTTTTGTGTTAGTAAGTGCTTTTCAGTTTTAACTTACTGATGATTCTTTTTTCTTTTTCAATTTTTTTTTATGACTAGAAAGAGGGGCTTCCTCCCCAAAGTATGTTGATCTATCGAGATCAATGGAGAAACCTGATTTATGGTCTCTTGATGGAATTCCCTCTCTAAGTCCCATGACATCTGTGATAGCCTCATCATTCTTGAAGAAATCCATATCAGGTGGTCCTTGTTGATCCCACTCTATTAGTTTGGGGTGTACAAGACATAGGCCCTTGTGTTGGGTTGACTTTATTTGGTTGAAGGGGACTACGAAGATAGTTCTAACAAACCTAGACTATGATGTGGATGCACCACCTAAGGAATTTTTATCGACATGTTTATCGATGCTGCATTGGTCATCAATGGATAGTTGGTCAAACAGGTCATCAAGGTGTATGGTGGTGGATGACCGAGGGGAATAGTCTGGGATTGAGGGTTCAAAGTTGTGAAGGAATCTCCACTCGTACTCATGGGAGTCAGTTTTTCTAGAATGCTCATCAGATGTCTCACTTCCTTCATTATCATCAATGGCTATGTTGAGGTTTATTCAGTTTTGAGAGGTCCCCACTTTGACGTGTAACAACTGTTGTAGTATTTTTATTATCAAGATGTGTTTCAGGTTTTTCCCTCGGTGTAACTCTGCTATTTGTTCTTGATCAACTTGTATGTCTTGGGTGATAGGACTAGTTCTTTGTTTTCCATAGCCTAACCCTCTCTTGTTTCTCTAGGTTGGTAGGAGAGATAGTTCCATTAAGCCTTGTTGTATTTCCCCTAGACCAGTTGTACCATCATACCCAAATATTTGTAGCATTGTATAACCATTTCCATAGTTTGATATGGGTAGGGGTTGTTGAAGTGTCACTTGTGGATCTTGGTACAACCATGTATTAATATCTTGATTGAATGGGTTTTCTTCTATGATGTCTCTCCATCTTACAAAGGTTGTGGTTGGACACCTAAATAGAATAGGCTCTGGGGTTTCTTTTATAACAATTGGTTGCAACATGCCATATGTTCTTGGGCTGTGAGGCATGTTCGTGATAGTGAAAGCTTCCTTGTAGTTGTATTTACCACAAACCTTGTCGGTAGGATGTTTTTTCCACTATCCATGTGACATCCTTGGGATTTGAATATGAAGAGGAAGGGATGTTGGCATCTTGGTTTGATGGTACCTGGTTATCAGTGCTGATTTGGAGCACATTATAGTATTGGAAAGGATTTGGATCTCCCTCTATGATGATCTCTTCTTCCTTGTGTGGGAACTTGATGTATTGATGGTATGTTGAAGGTACAACTTGCATCTCATGTATCCATGGTCTCCCTAGTAACATGTTTTATCCCAAATCAAGATTTAGGATCTAGAAGGGAGTGTTCTTGACAACTGGACCAATCCGAACAGGTAGAATGATAATACCTTTAGAGGATTTTTCCTCTTCATCATAAGCTCTGATATTTATCCTCCTTGTAACTTTAATGTTGGATTCTAAATATCCTAATTGCTTGATTAAATTTAGAGTACAAATGTTTAATCTAGCCCCACCATCAAAAAGGACTTTGGGGATACTGCTTTTGTGGACTTGGACAAGCAAGTGCAAAGGATCATTATGCAGGGGTTTATGGGGTGGTACATCACGGTCTGTGAATGTTGCATGTTTGTTAGAAGCTATATGGTTAACCATTGTTTGGAAGCTCTCAAGGGTTATGTCCCTTGGGAAAACTGCATTTTGAAGGGCTTGGTCAAGTGCCTGTTTATGCTGCAGAGATATGCGCAAGAGGTTAAACATGGAGATTTGGGTAGGTGTGTGCTTTATCTGATCTACCAGGCTTGTCTATGGATCTGAGGTTGCTTGAGGGTCAGCTAGGGTAGCAGATGAAGAAGGTGATCCTTGCAAGAAAACTTTGGTATGATGTGTGGTTACAACACATTTGTTACCTTGGTCTCTAATAGTGATCGTAGCCACATGGCTATCTAAAGGATTGAGGAAATTGATAATGTTATCACTATTGCATATGTATAGTTGACCTATTTTGATGTTACACTAGACCTGGAGGCTTTCCCTTTGTTGTGATCATAAAATGTATCATTGAATATCATATGATCAGTTGTTCCTTTGGTTTGGGTATTTGTTACATCGATTACCCATGTGTCAATCAGATCTTGAATAGTGTGTTTTAATCGGTAACAGTTGGGTGTTTTGTGTCCCTTCACCTGATGAAACTTGAAAAAATCATTGTCATTGTACCACCTTGGCTTGTTTGCACCATGTCCAAATTCCCCAATTTTTGAGAGAGTGATATTGTTGGATTGTATCAACTTTCATAATGTTGATTCTATGATCTCTCATAATAGTGTGAAGTCTCATTATTGGAATTGAAACTATGGTTTGAATTAGGCTTGTTGTTGACTGTTTGACATAGTGGTCACTTGGATAGGGGGAGGTTGGGTTTTAGTGTATGCTTATGGAGTGGGCACCGTAGGTTGTTGGTTGGCCATAGGTGCACCTTGCAATGACACTTTGGGTTGTGCGTAGTTGACTATCTTCACATCAATGACACCACTGGTGGTGACATCTTTGTTTTTATTCCACCTCTTATCTTTGTTCATTGTAGTTTTGTTTGTATTCATTTGGGTCAGATCTGCAAGGATTCCTCATTTGACTAAGTTCCACTCACAACGAACTCCTCATTCAAGGAGTTGTGTAAAGTTTGGGGATAACTACAATTCTATTGTGAATGACATGTTTGGTCTCAGATTGTCAATGAACATGACTATTAGGTCTTTCTCGGGTACATCATACGTTATTCAGTTTGTAGTATTCCTCCATCTCTGTAGGAATTTCACAAAAGACTCCATCTTTCTGTTTGATATCACAAAGGTCCTTGATGCTGACCTTGCGCTTGATGTTATGATGGAATTGAGCGATGAACTTTTTAGCCAATTCACCCCAAGACAGAATGCCATGAGGTAGATGTGAGAACCATTCCATTACTGGTCTGACTAAGCTTTATGGGAATAGTCACATTAAGTATGTCTCATCATGTGTGACTTCAATGCAACTAGTGAAGAACTCTTAGATATGTTCAATAGGGTTGGTATTGCCCCTATATTTGTCAAATTTTGGTACTGAGAAGTGAGCTGGGAATGGATACATGTGAAGAGAGTGATCAAAGGGGTATGGGTATAAATCCTCTATGGTGTAGGATTTAGTTTTCCCCTAATTTTTCATATCCATCATTTGGGTTTGAAGGGTTTGCACTTGTTGGAACAACATGTCTATTTGATATTGAGGCTGATGTGTGACATTGTACCTCTATGTTATAGTAGGTATGAGGTTGTGCCTCTGCGTCCCTTGAGTAGGAATGTAGGACCTCATCCTTGCGACTTGATATTGATTTCCCACCACATGATTCTGAAATGGGGGTACGTGAGTTTCCCAAGGTGGGTTTTGTTGTATTTGTTGTTGGGGTTGGGGATGTTGTTGTTGTTGTTGAATATGGGGTTGATATTTCTAGGGTCAAAATTGTTGGGGTTGATATTGCTGGGATTGGGGTTGCTGCTGCTGAATCTGGGGTTGATGTTAATGTTGGTGTTGTTCTTGCTGGGGTTGAGGTTGTTGCAGCTGAAGATGGGCTCACTACTATTGGGGTTAAGGTTGTTGCTACTAAAGCTGGGGTTGATGCTGCTAGGGTTGAGGTTGTTGTTGTTGAAGTTGGGGTTGTTGCTGCTAGGGTTGAGGTTGTTGCTAGAAGAGAAAAGGCATAACCTTGGGTGGGCATTGACTGAAAGTTAGACCTACAAATATAGATCCATGTGGGAATGATGTGTTGACCACACAGCTAGTAGGGATTGACTGCAGTAGCGGCATGGTTGCAAAAAAGGATACTGCTTGTTGGTGGGATGGAAGGCATAGCATGAGAGCTTGATTGGCTAGGCCATAAGACCGAAGGTGGAGGCATACTAGTGACCATGGGTACACTTAGTTGGGAGCCTCTAATTCTTTGAATGGAAGATGTACTTGCTTGGTTTGTGCAACTGGTTTGATTAGGTATCTTCTGTACCGATGTTGGTATTGTCAAAGGTGGGAAAATTTGAGAAACCATAGGTAGTATCTAAGAGGGCTGAGTAGTGTTTTGACCTGCAAGAGGGGATTTGGGCCATATGGTTGACACACTGAATTCAATGGGAGTTTGACTCCCTTCTTTATCAGCATGACTAAGAAACGTTTAGGGTTCCTCTCTACAATAGTGTCAACTACTTGCATGGAATAGGTGTCTTTCTCTATATCATCGAGCTCCTCTACTGTGACATTGTGGAACAAGGCTAGCCCATGGAAATTTTCAACAAATAGAACAGAACTGGTATTTGTGAAAGGATCATCTTCTTACTCTATTTCCCAAGTATGGAATCTGTTGATATATGACTCATCAGTTTGTGTTCTAGCCTTCGGCCTTGTGTAAGGCCCTCCATGAGATGTTTGAGACATAGTGTGGTCCAGATTCTATGACTAAAACAAGTGATAAAAGACAAACATAAAAGGATAACATTTATAGGAAAGTCTAAGTTATGTTTGGAAAAGGGTAATTCTAAGGACATATGTTGATTTATCTTGATCTCAAATTTTTGATGATGTACAAAATAAGATTTTTTGACCTTTGCCTTGGACAAAGTCACTAATAATGATGATGTTTGAGATGATGAAGTCAAGATATTTTGAGTCTGAACTTTCAAACTAACAATGTTTAGACAGTAATCGTGCTTTTCAAAGAAGGGATGATCTTTAATGTTTAGAGATTCACACAATGTTCTTCACATTTTTCTGGGATAGACATTGGTCTTCGACACAAAATGGAGAGTATTTTCAAGGTTTTTAGTTCAAAATAGGTATAAAAATGTCTCTAGTCAATTGTGGCAAAACTCCACCGATTGCAGTAAAGTGAATGGTCGATTGCGGTAATTTATCACCGATTGTAGTAATAAATAGGTTGATTGCGGGAATAAATAGGTTAACTGTGGAAAACTTCTGTCAATTGCAAAAAAATGTAGGTAACTGCGGCAAAGGGGAAGTGGTCTCAAAAAGACTAAAAGATATCTCTCACTATCTGACAATTTTGATTTTCTAGAACAAGGCTTCTGATTTGCAAGACAGTTTGATGTTGACAACCCTAGACTTTAACATGTTTGACTCATTTTGACAGTTTGGATGTTTGTTTTGCATTTTTAGAAATTTATCAAATAAGAAGCACACCAAACACTATGTTTTGAAGGATGAAGACTGACAATGTTTATGTTCTACAACTCTTTCAAGTTGCAATGTTATCACGAGGTCTCAAGAATGAACAGTCAGATTAATCTAGGTTAATGGTTTCATAATACAATATTATATGCCCAATGCTTGAATTTCTGTTAGCTCACACAAGTGTCACACTACTAGGACACAAAGGTCCACGACATAGGTGACCGTGTTTTTGTCGTTGCCAAGTATTTTTTCCATGGAGTGAAGATCTCTTTCACTACACAAATACCTTGGAACACATATGTTGGGAATCTTGGGGGGAAATTCTACAACCCCTTACACTATAATAAGGTATCTATTTGGAGGTAGATCAGGTTGGCCTGTAATTAACAAGGTTGTAGTAAGGGTCCATGGCATCTATCCAATTGGTTTGTACGTGTGTGACTCACTTAAGAGCCTAGTTGACCATGTTGGCTCCTTGGGGATATTCACCCGATCTAGACTATCATCAACACACCTCGCCCGAGCTTAGATAGATAAGACAGAACATTGGTTCGCACCTTGTTTATATACCGATTAGAAGGATTACCAGTTTAAGGTTGTTCTCCAAGGAAGAAGCACATTCCCCGAATAGGCCTTTCTAAAAGTATAAAGGTGTCTAATCTAACATATTGTGTAAGTGCACCCAAAACTCAAGACACAAGGTAAATCGATTAAGCTCCAAAAGTTTGAAATATGAACTAAGCTACACCATGATACAAGCACAAGTGTTTAGTTTTAAGCCCAAAAGTAGGTGTTGATTGCTTGTTCAATTTTATTAATGCACCAAATCAAGAGATTCTTTGCATTTGTTCAATTTTAGTCTCCACGTCAATTTTAAACACCAAATTCCAAAATGTGAGATGTGATATTTGTGACAAACACTATTATTTTTAAACCCAAATCGACAAGTGAATGAATTTTATGTTGTATTGTTGTCTTGTCTCCTTGATTTGAACATGTGAAAGAAAGTGTTTAGTATCTCACAAAATGAAATATTTTCAATGCAAAATAGTAGAATATCCAAAAACTTCAGGATTATTGAGATTTTTGAAATGAATGGTGACTTTATGATTACTTGAAAATCTATTGATTGAATCAATGTACCTTGTGTATGCTTCACTTTGATCTTCAGCTGTGATTGTGAGAATAGACCTTTGTTGTGATCGATAGTTGGTGGTTCTCCTTATTGCAGCTCTTAATGCTCTAGCACCTGGTATGCTTCTGATTACCTTCTTTTTCATTCACTATTAGTCATCCCTACATAGAAACCAATAAAAATAGACAGAAAAGTGTCTTTTATGTCATATGTGGTATTGGTTGTTCAATTTCAGCAATCTCCTATCAATTGTGGCACAATGTTGGCAATTATAGAAAATAACTCTGTTGTGTGACAGAATACTTTTGTTTGTAGCATGGATCAATTAATAGCGGTAAAGCATAGGAAATTGTGAGAAAGAACATGTAATTGCAGTCAAATATAGGCAATTGCAATGAATTTATAGAAGACAGAAAGACAGAAGATGACAGAATAGAGATGTGAAAGCCTGCAATCAATTGCAGTATTAAACTAGTCAATTGTGGCATGATTTCGTCAATTATAGAATATAACCAGCAATTGTGAAATAACACAGATATCAATAAAATGATGAAAATTTAGGCTTGCAACCATACGACCATGGATCATTGATTCTGTCTATCATTTGCAAGAGATATTCAGGCTGTTTGCTTCACGTCAGGTTCACCAAAATGTATGCCTCCTTTCATGATTAGTGGTTCCCAAGCTTTCCAAAGGTGAGGGTTAGTAGCACCCATTTGCAATGATAGAAATCAAATACACAAAGCTACCAATAATGAATACTTAAAATGTAACCAATAAAATGTACAAGCAAAGAAAGGAAAATAAATGAATGCAAACCCCAAAGTGCTTGAAACTCCTATTGTCTCTCTCTACTCCTTCTGAAACATTGTTTTTGATGCTTAGTATTGGTGTGGGCGGCGTCTATGACTTGAGAAGTGTCGATAATTTGATAATTGAAGTGGGTGTGTGATTGCAAGATGGCTTGAATGCTAGAACCAAAATGACAGAGTAATGGCACATGAGAGCTTGAAATCTTGGATCCTTCAAATGGTTATGAAGGGTTTATTATATAGGGATTGGGGATGATATGAACAGTTGAGATCAATCCCAGAGATAGGGAGATGAATGGTTGAGATCAAAGGGAACTGAAGAAGCCATTAGTAAACTCCACCTCTTCAATTGGTAAAGAGGAGATAGAGTTTGATTGACTAAAGAGCTAATTGTGAGTTACCTTTTAGAACTGAAGAGGTGGGTGGAGTTACCCATGTGAACTAGAGAGATGGGTGGAGTTACCCATGTGAACTGGAGAGATGGGTGGAGTAACCTATGTGATCTGATTGGAGTTATCTCTTTGAAGATAAATGAATATTTAATTCATTTATTTAATTAAAGTTTTCAACATGTGAGATAATTGAATTCTTTTTTATT
>MU224979.1:3280325-3303847 GCA_018584345.1 Thuja plicata | reverse complement strand
GGAGTTATCTCTTTGAAGATAAATGAATATTTAATTCATTTATTTAATTAAAGTTTTCAACATGTGAGATAATTGAATTCTTTTTTATTTAGAATTGCTTTATTGATGAAATTAAATTAATTTAATTAGTAAGTTTAAATATTTCAATTTAAACTATAGGAAATTGAATTTAATTAATTAATTAATGGTAATTAATCAATTAAGGTTAATTAATTAAAATTAATTATTCAATTAATTTTTGGAATTTGATTAGATGATTTAGGAAATGAATTTAGAAGAAAACAAATAATGAATTAACGATTAAAAAACCATTAATTAATAGATGAATGAATTTAGAAGAAAATAGATGATTAATTAGCGATTAAAAAACCATTAATTAATAGATGAAAATTAGTGTTTTTAAAGTCAAGTCGCAAGTCTATCCACTTTAGAGTGTCTATAGTGTCCTTAGAAAGTTGTGTAGGGGAGTAGTCAGAGGTAGGCTATGTCAAAGCCTACAAGTTAGGGATGCAGGTAGATCCCACAAAGTTTTTGCGGTAGTTGATAACCATCAATTTGAGCATTAGGGAACTATTATTGAGACTACAAGTGTGTTACATGGTATATGTTCTTTTGAATTATTTGATTATGGTGCTTTAGATTCTTTCATTTCCTCCTTCCTTATGGAGCGATGTGGGTTAGTGGAAGAATGATAGGTTGATAGTTAGCAAGTTGAGTTAGCCACAAGTTCTAGAGTGTTTGTGGACTCCCTTGTTTACAGTTGTATTGGATTTTGGTACCTTCACCACCACCATAGATCTTCATATACTGCCTTTGCATTTGTAAGGCATTATCTTGGATGTGAACTGGTGAGCTTCTCACCAAACATATATTTATTGTTGACATATATCATTGCAATGTGTGGATGACGTAGGTGGGCATGTCAAGCTTATAATATTACAAATACTTATTTCATTTCTCTTTATCTTAGTAATGTACCTGAAGTGGAGTATATGATAGGGTTTTTAGTTATTTTCCATCTTAGTTAGTGCTCTTGAAGGGGTTGAGAGTTAGGAGGTTTTTGTTGATGATTGACCATTTCTTCATGAGTTTGTGGATGTGTTTTTGAGTGATATCCCTAGTATGCCACCTCAACATGACATAGTTTTGCATATAGATCTCATTCCTAGAGCTAAGCCTATTTCTCAGGCACCTTACCATATGACCACTCAGGAGTTGAGTGAACTGTGGTTGTAGTTAGAGGAGTTGTTGGCCAAGGGGCATATTCATCTTAGTGTATCCCCTTGAGGTGCACCCATCATTTTTGTAAAGAAGAAGGATGGATCCTTGTGTTTTTGCATTGATTATCAGTAGTTGAATAAGGTGACAGTGAAGAAATAATATCATGTGCCAAGGATTGATGATTTGTTTGATTAGATGAAGGGAGTGAGAGGGTTCTCAAAGATAGATCTTAAGTCAGGATACCATCATATTTTTATCCAGGAGGATGATATTCATCGTATAGTCTATCTTAAGTTGGGATACCATCAACTTCATATCCATGAGGTTGATATTCATTGTACAACCTTTTGTACTTGATATGGACATTTTGAGTTTACAGTGTACCCTTTGGGTTAACCAATGCACCATCAATGTTCATGAGTTTGGTGAATGGTGTATTTCACACCTATCTTGACCACTTTTTCCTTGCATTTATGAATGATGTTTTAGTGTATTTGAGACTTTGGAGGAGCAACCTCTGGTTTTGCATTAGGTTTTGTAGTGTTTAGATGACCAAGTTTTGTAGTGTCTATATGACCACCAGTTGTATGGAAACCTAGCCAAATGTGAGTTCCTCCAAAATATGGTGAAGTATTTGGGCCATATCATATCTAGAGAGGGTATTTTAGTGGATCCTTCAAGGAGCCAGGCTATTATGGATTATCTAGCATCGACTAGTGTTCCCAAGGTTCATAGTTTCATGGGTTTGGCGGGTTACTACCATCGATTTGTGAATGATTTTTCTAGGTTGGTTTATCTTATCACTTATATTTAGAGGAAAGGGAATAATTTTGTTTATTCCATGTAGTGTGAGTCATAATTTTAGGCTCTTAAGAGGAAATTGACTAGTGCACCTATCTTGGTAGTGTCAGATCCTGTAGGTGAGTTCATGGTGTGAATTGATGCATCATTGGAAAGTGTGAGGGTAGTTCTTATGTAGGATGGATGAGTGATTGCATATGAATCCTAAAAGATCAAGGATCATGAGTTGAACTACCCCACCCATGATTTAGAATTAGTGGCAGTTGTGCATGTGCTTATGTGTTGGAGACATTTTCTTTTGGGTCATAGGTTTGAGTTGCATAGTGATCATCGTAGCTTACAATATATCTTTTCTCATATGAACCTAAATGCACAACAACATCATTGGATGGATTTCATTTTTTAGTATGAATTTTATGTTCATTAGATCAAGGGAAAATAAAATTTTGTTGTAGATGCATTGAGTAGGAGGAGGCATGAGATCTCTAGTCTGTCACTTGGAGTGGATTTGCGTAGCCGTATTCTAGAGGATTTACCTAGTGACATGTGGTACCAAGAGCTTAGAGTGGATATTGAGTTTGAATGTACCCTAGAATGAAATTTTTCTTGTTATTATATAGGGTTAGATAGTTTATGTGTTGGTGTCTGGTGATTTTCATTCATTGGTGTTACCCAAGGAACATCATGTGCCATATTAAGCACATCTTGGCATCAAGAAGATGCATTCCAACCTTAGGCCATTGTAATTTTCATAAAGGATGAGGAATGATATTATCAATTTCATGGCTAGATGCCTAGAGTTTTAGAGGGTGAAGGTTGGGCATCAACATCCGGCAGGTCTTTTGCAGCCACATTTAATCCTAGAGTGGAAGTGGGATACTATATCTATTGATTTTATTATCAGGTTACCTATGTCCTCACATCGTCATGATGTTATTATTGTTAGTATGGAAAAGTTGTCCAAGGTGGATCATTTTTCACCCATAAGAGCTTTGTATACTACTATTTTGGTAGCACATGTGTTCAAGGAGGATATAGATTGGTTGCATGGGATACCTCATAGGATTATTTTAGATAGAAATCTAGTGTTTAATTCTATGTTGTAGAAATCTCTCCAGCATGCTGTGGGTGTGCAACTCAATTTTAGTTCATCATATCACCTCAAGATTGATGGTCAAATAGAGCAGGTGAATCAGGTTCTTGAGGACATGCTTTGCATGTACGTTATGGATCAACAATCAAGGAGGGAGGACTATTTTTCCTTGGTTGATTTTTCATATAATAATGGGTACCATAGTTCTATGGGCATAATACCTTTTCAGGCCTTATATCATCAACTTTTTTTTACACCTTTATGTTGGGATCATTTCGAGGACCATGTTGTATTGGGTCATGATATGCTTTGGGATATGGAACAACAGGTGGTTTGGATTAGAGAGAATTTAGCTACTTCTCATGATCAGAAAAATAAGTATGTCGATGTACATAGATTGGACGATCACTTCTCAATAGGTGATCATATATTTTTGTAAGTTTGATCACGGAAGGGCCTTATCCATTATGGGAAAGGCTCTAGGTTAGCCTCATGTTTTTTTGGACCTTCTGAGATCCTTGAGAGGATTGTTCTTGTTTCCCATCACTTGGTGTTTCCACCTAGCCTATCATGCATCCATTATGTATTTGATGTTTCTATATTGAGACAATATATTCCTATTGTGACCCATGTTATTGATTGGGGTTCTTTACAGGTAGAGGATGTGAAGCTTTATTTGGAGCCCATCTGTATCCTTCAACATCAGAGGTTGACCCTCAAGGGTTGATACATAGAGTAGGTAAGGGTTAGTTGGGACCTGAGTGATGAGACTTTTTCTACATGGGAGGATCAATTGAGAGTTATGTACCCCTATCTTTTTGTAGGCTTCCAGGAGTAAGACTATGCCTAAGAGAGGATGTAGTGCCTCCCATGGTTGCATTTTTTTCCATGTAATTTTGATCCAAGATATTTTGGTTATGTTATTTTGGTTATTGACATGATGAGATTCTTTCAATGATAGTACCTTAGTTTTGGTTCCCTGTATCTTAGTTGTTGTAGATGGTTGGTTTATGTTGTTGTTGCATTTTTTATCGTATCTACATGATGATGCTAGAGCTATGACATTATTCCTTATGATGATATCTGGTTTGTTTCTCCTTAAGAAATAATAGATTATTATGTTGATGATTATATCGGATTTCTCTGTAGTATTGTGCCTTATATGTTTTTGGATATTTCAATAATTACTTCCTTTGATATATGCTCATGTTTTCATGATTGATTATTTAATGCTTATATTTAATTGCATAAATATAAATACAAATGGTTATTTAAATGAATTAATTTTCACTATTCACTCATGCAATTGATATGTATTATGCTTTGTGTGTTTGTATAAAGTGAGACAAACTTGTAGTTACCCCCTTTGTGAGGTCCACATGATGGTTTCATTCTCCTTCAATTTTTTATTATTATATGTTGTGCTTCAGCTATTATATTGTGAGAAGTTACACTTGATGTTTGTGTGTTTCAATGAACATGTACTAGACACATTCTTCCTGAATTGCAAGATTTTTTTGTGTGTGTGTGTGTGTATCCCTGCCAGTGGCACAAGAGATAGTAGTAACGACCTTTCATGTTGAGCCAATGTCATCCTTGTATAGACAACGTATCTATGAGTAGTATATTATTCTCTTTGGTACATGTTGGTAAATCTAGATTCATTATGCATTCATGATAGACAAGTGACTGTCTATACATTTAGAAGTTCCCGTATTTTTCACAAATGTTTTAATTAAATATTTATTTTTAATGCTTTGGGGAAATTTTAATATTATTTTATTTACCAACTAATTAGCCATAGTTGGATTCCAATTAACTGAAATTGATTTTATTATTTTGGGGAAATGTCAGTAGATTATTTGAATTATTTAAATAATCTTTTTTTTTAAAGTCACTTTTTAAAATTGTTACATATGTTGAAAAGTAAGTTCTTTTGAAAGGACTTCTCCTTTATTTTGATTAAGTAAAAACAGGTTTTGAAAGGACCCAAAACCTTTTACAATAAGAAACTGAAAGATAAAACTTTAAGAGAACCAAGATACAACAATGAAATAACACCAAACACACCGAAGGAAGCAAGAATATGTTCCCACCAAAAATAAACCAAGACTAGAACACCAATCAACAAAAAAGGGAAGCGAGATAATCATTTAGTCCCACCCTTATGTGACCTTAAACTCATATCAAAAGGAGGCTTGGGAGACATAAATTTACTTCCTTTGACAGTTTTCCATTCTTCCTCCATCAAGACCATATCATTCTGCAAAGACAAAGGTGTTGCAGAGAAAACCACAATATGAGAGGCAGGGTTATCCACCCCTGCAATCCTGGCAGAGACATGAACATCAACTCCCCAGAGGTAATTGAGCACCATAAACCTCAGCACTAGAATTTAGGATAGCAACATCATCCATCTGGGAAAGGACAATAGCCCCACCACCAGATAGAACAACAACATCATTCTTTCCCAGGACAACATCTGAATTAGAAAAAGAAACATCTTCCAAGACAGTATCCATGACAATGACATTAAAGGCATTAGTAGTAGGAGAATCCTGAGATGGGCAGTCCTCCATATCCCCATCCTTAGAAACTCTCTTAATCCAATAATGGTGTTCATCAATGCCCACCCACCACGAGGGTGATTTTTTCAATTTTAGCCTATCTGATAAACACCTGGCAGTAATATGACCAGTCTCGTGGCACTTTCTGCATCTAAATGGAATTCCCTCATAATCAAGGGTCTAGATCCAAGAGCCCCAAGGAGAGGCCAGAGTCACCATCTCAAGGAGACCTTTATAGACATCAACCTCCACAAGGATATGAGAAAAATTTGGATTAAAGATGTTAGAAGACCCCATATCAACCATCTAAAAATCCCCAATAGCCTCGCCCACAACCTCTAGGATAGTGTCTATCCTTTGTTGGTTTTTATAAAATTTGGATTTTTCTCCAAACTTGATTGGAGAAATTTTCTCTATTGTTCGTTGTGACTGACTGGGTCACTGGATCTTGGTGGGTAGAAGCTCATTGGAATCCTACCATGAATACCTCCATTTGTGTGGAACAAATTTTGGATTTAGCAAGGAAATTTATGTATTCCTCCTTTCAGGTATCTCCTCTGGCTATGAGGTAGGCCTTTAGTATTTTATTTTTTTCTCCATCATTTGATTCATTTCTTGTTTTCTTTTATCTTGTGGGATGATAATTTGTACTTCCCCACTTTCTTGTAGCTTTCATATGCCCAGTTGACTCGCCATGAGTAACTGAGGTTTTTATTATTGGTTATTTTACTGTTATGCCACTCAAACTTTTGTAAGTGTCTGAATATCGCGTTTATATGTTTTTGGGTGCCTATGTACAAATGGCTTTTTATTTTGTAGATTTATGAGAAGTTTGGTTTTCTATAAATTTTGGAGTCACCTCATTTTGTGTGCCACCTAGTTTTACTCTTTAGTTTGTTCAATTTAATCTGAATATTGGAGTGTGTTGTCATCCAAGTTTCCAACCATTCTATGGTTTTATATTGTTGATTTTAGGGATTTATGAAAAATCTATACTCCTGGCCAAGTGCCAGTCGAGTGTGTCATGAGCACGTGTGATTGTATTTAATTTTAGTGGAATGTTTCTCCATGCTTGATTTTGATCATATTGGAATTCATGCTGATGGTGTTTGAGACCACATCACCATCTCTTTGTGTATGACATGAAAGGATTACATTGGGACTCAGGCCATTGGTGGATCCATGTGCAATTTCTTTTACCTCAAAAATAGTACAAAAACAACAATATGTGACCAAATAAACTACCAAAAATTGTAGATAAATGATCAAATTTGGTCATGTGACTAGTGGTAGTTTATTGCTGGTCATTTATCTTGTGACCAAATTTATGACTAAACTATTTTAGTCATTTATTTCGTCATTGATTTGGTCATATATTTAGTCATTGATTTGATCATTTATTTGGTCATTTGGTAGTTTATTTGGTCATTTATTTGATCATTTGGTAGTTTATTTGGTCATTTGGTAGTTTATTTGGTCATTTATTTGGTAGTTTATTTGGTCATTTCTATTATTTGGTAGCAAATTTAGTTATGAAATGAATAATTTAATAAATTTTAAAATGTAAAAAAAATATAATATTAGACTTGAACTAAATCATATAAGAAAATAAGAGAATTACACATGAACAAGCTATGAAAAACTAGAATTAAAAGATTGATTCAACATCATGATGATAAATAAAGGTAATCTCCAATAAGAAAAATTAATGCAGATATATATCAAATTATAATGTCAAAGTTGTCTAAGAGTTTCCAACTCTTTCAAATACACCTTGATGATTAAAATCTCTAAACACCACATTCAAAATATTGTAATATTATAAAGCAATGACCCAAAAATTTTAATGAATAACACATAATAAACTTTTTGATCAACTATGTCATTTTTGCCAAATACTTTAGTGCTCATCGTGTGAAAGTTCCCTTTTTCTCTTTCAGACAAATAGCCCCATCTGTTTTGTCTTCATAAGGCAAGGGTACGTGTAATGCCCCACTAGGGAACATAGGAGAACTTAACCTAAACACGACACTAAGTTCATGGAATAATTTTTTTTTTAAATGTTTACAACAATATTAATAACAATGCGGAAGCAACACAATGAAGTGCATGACATACATGAAATAAAACTCATACATGATTAACATTCCTTGAGGGTTCCTTGACGTAGAATTACTTAAACAAACTAATATATGATTACAATAATAAAGAACTAACATAAAGGTTACATAATATGAAACCAATTACATACATCTCACAATCAAGATTACAAATACAACTGATACCATAAGGTATACTACCTAATCAACATCCACTACACAAATCGCAGGGTATGTAATAATACATAATAAACAATACAATGCATCCTCCAAAGGATGATAACCATTAAACGCATATGGTACAAAAATACAACTCATGAAACTGAACTAGTCTCCAAAGGAATCAAAAGATAGAACTGCATCAAAGAACATCCAAGCATGAAGAAGAATTCGTTAGAATCTCAATGGTAATAAGAATCACTACCACCCGACCACGTGGAACCAAAGGTCCACTCCCACCGTGCTGAGGAGATAGTAATAGGCCCATTACATGGGGTATACAACAAGAATACAAAATAAGGTACACATGACCTCATACTTCAATGCAAAGGAAGATCCTAGAAGCAATCTAAACCATAACAAAGAATACTAAACAACACCAGTGGTAACTGACACACGTAGGATAACCTAAGTTGTATATAGGGAAGTGTCATCACATAAGTCCAACCTTGAAGGTAACCCTATTAGTACCTCTTGACCCTGGCCTCTAGGTGACACTATGTGGCTCAGTGATCCTTTCGCGAAGACAAGGATCTCGACTCCCATCCTATCATGCGACAACACTCAAGGCATGGGTAGAGACTCAGACATCTTAGTAGTTCATTTTAAACGCCTTTAATGTATCATATTTTCACTTATTAAGTAACTTGCCAATGGGATTACCTAGTAACCACTTATTCATAGTACTTTTGGATTAGGGAATTATGGTATATCTGAAATGAGTAGTTTGTAATAAATGGGATTATTCATAGTGACCTATATTTATTCATATACTAAATAATCCCTATCAAGTTACTTAATAAGTGAAAATATTCTAAATCCCAACTTATTCATAATCCCACCTATATTTGTAATGATTATTCATAGTACTAAAGAATCCCTATCTCCTAACCCGCATTAACTTGCCAATGGGATTATTCTCGGCCCCACCCCGCAGCCCTTTCACAGGGACTGTCCCATGGGACCTGCAGACCCTGTGGTCCCCTCTGTGGGAACCCACGGCCGCATCCCACATGCCCTGTAGCCCATGGTTTCTACCGTGGTACCCGCAGGGTACCCTGCGGAGTGGCAAGGGGTAGGTGGTGGCCCCCGCCACTCTAAAGTCCTTTTTTTTAATATTTTTTTCGTTTATTTTTTTTTAAATTTAAAACAAACACTTCACCTTTTTAAATGTATTTTTTTTCCTTTTTTTTTTTATTAAATAAATTCCTCTCTTAATTTGTTTATTTATATTTTATTTTATTTAATTCTGCTGGTGAATTTAAATAAAAACAAATTGTAATATTAAAACAACAAGCTGCTATTTTCCTTAACAATTAATTTTCTTCTTCCCAATAATAATAAATTAATCAAACCATGCCTTTGCAATAGTAGAGATATAGTAATTCTTTTTTTTTGAATCAAAGAGTTCTAAAGGAAGGAGTAAGATTTTTTATGTCACATGCAAATTGATAACAACAAGGAGGGTTCCAAAACAATTCATTAATCTTTCAAGGAGGGTTCTATTTTTTTTAACATGTAATTAACTCCATTATCATGGATTTCTTGCAGATCTGGACCTGGAATTCAGCCAAGGCCCTAGTAAGGCAAGGTACCTTCTTTCTAAGGTGATTTGCTCACAGATCTAAGGGTTTGAAAGCAATTTCCAGCAGTTTCAATCAAAGAAGACATTTTTAACAAATCAAAACCCTAAGGGAAAAATTGAAGACAGATTCATTCCAATTGAAAACTTTCAATACCCATTTGCACCCAAAGCAATAAATTGAAACCCTTTATTCCCACAAGCACAGATCTGACATGCAAACATGAATCAAGACACAAAATTGATCTAAGAACACACTTCTCAATTTTAACCAAAATTTCACACAATGATAAATCAAGGAAGCTTCACACAAAGGATCCTAGCTTTTCAGATGCACATAAGACAGGGATCTGAAAGATAGTATTGACAAGAACGAGATCCTACCTTTGTAACCGATGAGAGGAACAACCCACAAATCTAAGCAAGAAGAATCCACAAATGCTCAAAATTTGCTCTCAAGCTTTTCAAAATCCTCCATCACCTAATTTTCCTTTGTCCCTCGATTGAACCACCTCCAAAATGGTTTTCAATCTAAGGATATAGAAAACCAAGCAATTAGTTTTTTCAAAAAGTGAAAACCCTAATGGGAAAATAAATTATCTAATTATTAATTAAAATAATTCTTTTATTTTCAATTTTCACTTGCACATGCATAACTCAACTTATAATATGAAAGCAAAGTGTTAAATTGAAAATGCATGTGAGAATAGTTCAATTAAATAAATCAATTAATCATGCAACTTAAAGAAATATTCAATAAATCAACTATGCACAATCAATAACAGTTAATTGAATTTAATATTTATTAAATCTCAATTATTTAAATCAAGACTTAACAATTAAATCAATTAATTAAATATAAGCATTTAATTAATATTTAATTATTAAATAGCTATATATTTCATATATCAATATTTTAACCTTATTAAAGGTGCAATAATTAACATTAATATTTTCCATAAATATTAATTAAATAATTCAAGCTAAAAGAATCTTTAAATCACCTGAAATCCATCCAAATAGATTCTTGCCCAGTTCTAGGACAAAGTAAAGGTTTAGGGTATGGATTTGGACCTGAAACTATCTCCCCTCTCTTACCATTGAGATTAATGTGATAGGGCACACTCACTCCTGCCAATTCAGGGAAGACGTAGCCCAGTACCTGCAAACCTGTCATCACAAAGATGAACATACATGCATATATCATATGGAAAACAATGGTTGAGACTAGGTTATCATGTGGATCTCGTCGAAGCAAGTAACTACGACTCTGTCCCATACCATACAAAGCACATCAAACAGTAATGCAAACATACAATGATCCACGTGCATATAATTATTAGGTCAGTATTGTCAGAAAACCATAACCGAAATAAAATCCTAACATATACATAAGCATCATTAAATAACCTTAAATCACATATACACAAAATATACAACATGATAATAATGGATCCATAACATACTGAAAAGTAACGCATGAATATCCTTAAAATTACCTGAAATAGATAACACATACATACTATGGTCTAAAAGAGATCAGAAACTGACACAGTCAGTCAGACAAAGGGGGTAGGTATTACATCCTCCTCCCCTAAAACTAGGCTTACTCATGGAAGCTGATAACTAATCTAGTAAAGAATCAAAAGGATTCACACCATAGTGCTACACCCCCTATTAATAAGGATCAAACAAGAAGATTCACCCACTTCATAAAAACCAAAAGAATATACCATCACAACCATCATTCATTTACATTCAAGAAGAACTAATGCAAATTAGCTTAACTATCTTATTTTAAGATATGGATAATGAATCACAAAGAGTAATATAACTCAAATTTAAGCATAAAAAAAACATCTACTTAATCATTTATTCATCTCCTAACATCTTCTAATAAATTCTATATCTTTAATGATTTCAAAAACATCAAATACATACATACTAAAGCTTAATAGGGAAGACACATATCCCTATTCATATCGAGAAGAAATTTGAACATTTCATGCAACCTTACTTAATGCAACACA
This sequence comes from Thuja plicata, assembly GCA_018584345.1. Classification (NCBI taxonomy): domain Eukaryota; kingdom Viridiplantae; phylum Streptophyta; class Pinopsida; order Cupressales; family Cupressaceae; genus Thuja; species Thuja plicata. The sequence goes on along the minus strand of MU224979.1, from coordinate 3,292,235 downwards.
CACGTGACATAAAAGTTACATAACGCATTTCATTTCACATACAAATACAATGCCATCTCTGCAATATCCTCCCTTAAACATACTATCAGGGGTCCATAAAGAGAATGATAGCAACAATACTTATCACAACACATGGTCAACAAATGCAAACATTCAGAATAGCCACCATACAAGACTAAGGAAAAACCCAAGTGGGAGAACTTCCAAAGTTCAACATTAAATAAAAAATGTATACAATTCCAACAGTAAATCAAATGTGACTAATGCCACAACTAGACAATGAAAGAGATTTGGGTGACTAATCCAGTTATAAAAAAATTCAAAATAAATTAATGTTGACCACATACAACACAAAAAGATATCAATCAACCAAAAGGAACAACCAATATAAAAACATCTCACATAACAAGGTGACTAGGGTTAGCCACACTCAAGGGAGTAGTCACTTCATGACATCCAAGATCTTTCAAGTTAGATGCCTTAGAGTATGTGCACAATCACTCAAGACTGATAATATATTAAATTCTAACATCATCTTATGCAACTTCATGCAATTATGAATTCTACTAAGGATGCAATGCACATCTTACTTGGGAACTTAGGTCCTTTACCCAATTTGATCTATAATAATGAGTACAATCCTAAATTTTTTAATGCACTCCTAATGAATGATACATATATATTCCTAAACAATGAACAATATATTGAACAAATGATAATTTACTTTATAATTTCCATAACAATCATATTCCATCAAAGCTGATTACAACACTCACACCATACACTTCATATAATTCAAACAAAGTCTATACAATACAACATGCAAGTCTAATCATACATGATCAATAAAATCACACTCAAGAGGCTAAGAAATAGGTCACTCACGAACCACACATCACTCAAGGAAAGGAAATCACGCAACATGGAGTTCTTCAAACTAGGAATCCATCACCACAACATATCACATACAACATACACTATCAAAACGCTCCTATAGATGATTATGAACTTCATGAGCATCGATAAGTCTAGAGACCCTAGAGTTTCAATCACGGATCCTAACACAAATCAAGCCTCAATAGGTATCCACCTATAGAAACCAAGACTAAACATCACTCCCAAATCAAGTGGGAAGAACCACACAAAAAAATAAGAGATCATAAACAATGACTCTCAAGACACGAGGAGACAAGTGCTAACATGCACTACTAACTAGTCTAATGGGCACACAATTTCCCAAGAGATCCCAGTGTAGAAATGTGGGCTCTGATAGTACATTACTTGTCACCTTTAAAATGTTTACATTTGCATCTCTACTTCCTTTCATGTTGACTCCATGTACAATAGATAAGGAGTGAATCTTCCCAATACCGACAACATCACCATCATATGGATCTAACACATTAACTTTATCCCCTTCTTTGAGTTTATGATCAATAAATTTTTGTAAAAAGAAAAAAAAAACACATTAGATTACATAGGTAATGAAAGGAAACAAATACAATGAAATCATATGTTTCTAAATAAAAAGTACCAAAATTAATGTCCATTCCTATTACACTTCCCTTTCTTATGTTCAAGACTAAAGTCCTTGGGACACCATCAAAAGATCTGGGCTACGAAAGAGATTTGGTAATTGATGCTTGTTGTTTAAGTATCATGGTTGGAGGTGCACATTCACTCACTCCAGATGGGTGGAAATGGAGGTCTACCAATAGGATCATAGGAGATGATCCAGGGCTAGAGAGGATGGTCCACTATGTATTTCCAATAAACTCAGGAGAGAGGCATGGAACAGACTCCTAGGTGAGGGGAAGAGTTTTTTGGTTGTGGAGAAGCATGGAGGAGTGAACGTGAGTGCACTCTGATATGGTATGTTGTGGATTGGAATAGTGGATATGATCCTAATGAAGAATCTTGTTGGGTGTTGTGACAATAGTAATGGAGTCCCTCAAGAAACTTGCTGATTGAACTCCTTATCCTACTCATAGGTGCACACATGGCATGCTTATTAAACATTATTACTCAAAGTATTTAAACACATTAAATTAAACAGTATTGCTGAAAGTATTTAAACAGTTTAAATTAACAAATAACAATCATATCCTAATTAAGGAAAATTAAAGTTTTATAGAACTCACCTCAAGTTTAGCACTACTAGTACTATAAATATAATGCACATCCTCTTCAAAATCAACATAATCACTACAAACATTTTTGTTTGCTTTTTTATTTTCTATCATATGATTGCTCAGCATGTATTTTAATCATCATGAAAAGTTAATATAATTCAAGTAAAGAATACAAAATCTATAATTTTTTCCCACAATGCAAGTATTATATTACCTCAACTTCAGCACAATTATGATTGGGCTGCACATTCTTATCCACTGGTTCATCATGATCACTATCAATATTGGTAGCTCTATTGGCATCAAAGTGTTTTTTTTTTTGTGTTTCTTTGATAAAATTTTTCTGCATGTAGATAAAATTGATAAAGTTTGGTAGAGATAAAATAGCATAAAACAATGGTGTGAAAATGCAATAACAACAATGCTATGAAATAAAAAATGTAGATGAAGAAAGTGCTTTGAAACTTGGAGGTCTTTGGTTGCTCACGTACGTGGCCATCTTGGCCTAGCAAAAATCAATTCAGACCCCCATGATTTTGAACCCTTTTATATTACCTAAACCTAATAATGGGCACTCATTCTTTGGGTGTGAGTTCACAAGGTCGTGGAAAAACCTTCAAACAAGCACTGAGTGAGGAAACAATTATCCCATAGGAGGAAAAGTTCATTATCGATGGCAGCCAAAAACCAAGAATAAGAGAAGAAACCAATGTCAGAGGTGAGAAATCTATCCCTAATACTATATGTATTATCAAACCTAGTTCTCATATGTCCATTGCTATTGAGAAAGAAAAGGATAGCCTTAGGAACTCAACAATTGTTTTGGCAGCCTAAGACATTAATAAACTCCCGTTGAAATCCTTCCTAAATGATTGGCTTCACAATATTTGTGGGAAAAAATTTGGATACCACTTTTTATTTCTTCATATGGTTTAGAAAGGGTTGTTGTTTTATTTTTTAAGAACCCTGAATCCCAGAAAGAAATTATTACTAGACAATTCTGGAAGATTGGCAATGCCAACTTTAGGGCTCTGCCCTGGACCCCCAATGTTGCCTACAATGAAGTGCTAGCTTTATCGATCCCCTGCTAGATTACCATGGGTATTCTACTGCCATTCCTATGGAAAATTATTTCGCATTCCCTTGAACCCTTTGGCATGGTCCTTAGGGTTAACAAAACTGACGTACTACTCCCCCACATAGATGTTAGAACTCTAATCATGATCAACCCGACGATTGATCTCCCAAGTGAGATTATCTTCAAACTAGGTGGCCAAACCTATAATTGCCCAATATCCTTCCTAGGAGGGCTTAATTCCCTCTTCCTATGTAGAAGGGAAGGTCACATGAGGCATGAGTTCCAATTTTTGAATAGAAAAAATATTGCCCCAAAAACTAATGCGGGAAAAAAGATTGACCCTAAATCCTCCCATGGTAAATCAGACCCTTCCACTCCCCTAATGAAAGGCTCTGCTAACCTTGACATTAGTATCCTAGTGTCCTAAGATGCTACTATAGCTTCCTTAGAAGCACTCATAAGAGCTTTCAATAAAGACTCTTTTCAAATTCCTCCCTCTGGTCAGAACATTGAAAATTTAATTGATCTCCCATAGATAGAAAACCTTGATTTTAGGTTGAAGTCAAAGTGTCCCGTATCCAAACATAGGACTCTAAATGCCCAAAAAATTGTCTTGAATAAGATCAAGAAGATCTCATCTCATAGGAGAAGAGATCCTACTCCTCTACTTAGAGATACAAGACCTATCACTCTAGAGAGTACAAATTAGAATGTAAGGAATACTACTATACTAATGGTAACTCATATGGTGCACTGGAAGCTATCAGAGAAGCATATGACAAGGAAGATAGAATAAAAATGTCTCTATCACTATGATACCTACCCCTACTTCCTAGGAGAATGTTTATTAAGAGATTATGTCTTTTCCTGAGAATAATTTCTCTGGTGACGAGAAGTGTGCCTCCCCTAAGGAGTGTAGCTTGGAAGATGCCCTAGAAGAAGGGGAGATTAGGGAATCAGATTTGGCCATAGTTGTTTTTAAAGGAAATGGACCTTCTTAGTATGCTTACAAAGCCAAAAAGAAGTGCAGGAAACCCCTGAACAAGAAACTAGTTATGGAGCATAATCGAAGGGGAGATGATCCACAAGAAGAAGAAGGCACTTCCAAGATAAAAAGGAAGAGAGGCAAGCCTCCTAATCATGTTTCCAGTATCTTCCAAGCTCCTATCAAAGAGGACTCCTAATGGTGCTATAGAGATTAAACTAGCATCCTGGAATGTGAGGGGCCTAGAGTCCCTAGACATGAAGTATATAGTCAAGAGATTCATTAGAATGCAGAAAGGATCTGACTTCCTTCTACTCTAAGAAATTAGGGCAGTAGGATTTTCTTTAGATTTTGCTTTAAAATGTATTTGTACACCAATGACCAAAGAGGTAAGGGTAGGAGTTCTATACTTATTCATTCCAGTTGGGCTAACAAAGTTTTGGACTTGGGATGCTCCATGTTTAATAGAATTTTTTGGGTTAGGCTTAAACATAATAATGTTGAATTTGGAATTTGCTTTGTTTATGCACCTAATGATCACTTTGATAGAATTAAACTCTAGGAATGGATGTGCAACATGAAGGACATTCCTTGGATTGTAGCTGAGTACTTCAACATGGTGGAGTCCCCACAAGATAAAGGAGGGGATAGGATGGAGTGGAAAGGAAATGAGAAGTACTTCTAGTCTAAGAAGACTAGTAAGATCAGACATTTTGATCCCTTAGCTAGACAAAAAAAAGACTTCAAAGGGATATGGCATACGTATTCTAACTTTCAGAAAGGTAATAGAAGGGTTTATTGCAGGCTATACAAATTCTATGTCAATAAAGACTTCTTTAGTTTTAGAAAAGAGGATACTGGAGATTGTGTTCAAGTGGTCTCATAATCCCTTTCAGACCATCACCCTATTTTCAGCTCTATATTTCACTTGGGAAGTACCCCTGTCCCAAGAAAAGGAGGAAAATCCTTTACCCTTAAAACAACATTATTAAAGAGCAAGGACATAAAGGCTGCTACCCTTATGATTAGGTGGTTCAACCATGAGGTGTCTAGGAATCATAGTGCCATCAAGAAATGGAATCAATGTATAAATAGTTGGAAAAAAGTGTTCCAAGTGGTGGGAAAAAAGATAGCTAAGGACTCAAGGAAAGTTGAATCAAAATTAGAGGTAAAATTTGTGCCACATCATAAATTCAAATACCTAGGTATTCCATTCTCTGTTAAACCCGACCTTATAAGCATGTGGGATTGGGTGAAGAATAAGAAATAAGGGAAGGTGAATAAATGAAACAACAGGTTCCTCTTGTTGGTAGGAAGGATCCAATTTTGTCAAAAGATACTCGTTGCATACCCTATTTACTACTCTTTAGCCTGGCTCTTTAATCAAGCTCAAATTAACTTCATACACAAGGTTATTAGGGACTATCTGTGGTTGGATGGTAAAGGAAAGAAGAAAACTCATGTTGTGAGATGGGATTCATGTAATAGGGAAACTGTGCAAGGAGGATTAGGATTAAAGGATCTTAGATGGCAGGGAATAATAGTTGTTGTTAAATGGATAGCTAAAGCTTCTTAAGGAAATGAGCCTTGGAAGATCCTAGTAAGACATAATATTAGAAAGAGAACCCCTACCCATGCTAAGCACTAGAAGAATTTTCCACTAATTAATCTCATGACTAGAAAATTAAAATTGATTGTCTTAGGCTCTATAGTGTTCCAATCTATAAGGAAAGGATGAGAGGAAATAAGGGTCCAGTCTGACAGGGTCTGGCTTATTAGTGTAGACACCTAAAATTGACCAGGTGTATCTCAAGCATTCCAAACTATAAAACTCAGCCAAATTCCTTAAAATCTCATCTCAATGCAAAACAAATAGATCAAATCAAATGGACAAAAATCAAATCAAATTAAAAGATCAAATAATCATGAAATTAAATAATTAAATTCAAGCCTAAAGGGATTAATCAAATTATGCAATTGATTTTTCAATTGTATAGTTCAAATCAAAAAGATCAAATCCAACCCATTCACCCTTCTATGGCTAAATTAATTAAATGATTGAGTTATTTAATTCTTAATACCTTTGAGACAACCAACCAACTTTCCCTCCATTTGAGAACACCTCAAAGCTTTTGACTTAACCAAACTTTGATCATTATCAACTCACTCTACCCCCTACCCTTGGGAAAATGCTATAAATACAAGCCATTTCCTTTGTGTTTGGGATCCAAGAATTTAAAGAGAAAAAGAATCCTTACTATAGGCATATGGAGAGAATTTGACAACATTTGAGAGCTTTTGAGAGTATTTCAACATTTGCATAACATTTAGTATATCATGTTTAGGAGCATTTGTTGTTTTCTCACATATCTTGGAGCATTTAAAGAATTCTAAGCTAGACTTTGAGCATTTTTTTATCATTCATTTCTCATTCTAGGATTATCCTTGAGAGAGATTAAGCCTGAGAGCTCTCTTAACAAATCTTGGATAGATAACCATGAGATGATATAGATTTTTAGCTTCAATTATTAGATTAATTTGTATTATCATTCCATAGAATTGTTGTTCTTAATCTTAATTTCATGAAGGTGTAATTTTACACACATAAATGGCACCCACTAAGGGGCTTTAAGCCTCTTTACTAACGTTTCTATCATAATATTTGTGTGTTTTTTTTTATTCTTGGTGTTTTTCTTACAAAAAATAGGAGAAGAGTCGCTTATGTGATGCTAAGAGCCGCCTATGAACAATAAAACACCTGATTCGTCTCTGTTTTTCATTCTGCAGCTGCATTTTAGATAAAGTGGGCCACCTGTAAGATAAAGAGTGCCACCTTCTAGATAAAGTGTACCGCCTAAGATTTTTTAATAGCTACTTACAAGTAATCTTTGGCCCCCTTTTACACTTTCTGTACCGCCTGTTCATTTTAATTAGCCATCTGTGATATTTTAAGAGCCGCATGTTAAGATTTAAAAGCTGCGTATAAACTTTTAGTTTATGCTTAAGAACATTTGATAGCCGCCCTTTAGCTATTAAATGCTGCATAATTAATTTTGCTTTAAATCAGATTTTGATTAATTTGGTCACTGTTATATCTCTCTGTGTTTTTTTTGTCCTACAGATGAAAAATCACCCAAAGGTGCAGAAACGAGAGAAGCGGATCTCAAAGCCTAGCAAAGAGGTAAGAATAAAAACCAAGAATGATAAGGAAATACATACAGCAAATTTTTTAGAGAGTTTATTTGAGGAAGAACACTTGTATGATCACTACATTAAGGTGTTTTTTGCTTACAAACGAAAATTTCCTACTCTCTAATTGATTTTTATGCTAACTTCTTTAAATCTTTAATTGATAAATATTTCATTAAAAGAGCTTTTAGGAGGTATTTTTTCATTTGAATTTTCCTAAGTTTTCTTCACTTTGCCTCACTTTGTGTTGACTAACTTGTTGGAGGAGACGGAGTGGGAACGATCGCCACTAGGTGAGTAAAATAAGCCAAAAAACACTCAAAAATGTGCCTAGCCTTGCTAGCTTCAAAATCAGGTACTTATCTAATCAAGCTTGCATTACTTAACTTGTGGAAATTCATTTAAATCTAGCATAAATAGGGACAGCTTACTATTTTCTATCCAAACAAGACATTAGGTATATGCTCTCAACTTTTGAAAGTTGATCAAAAAGCCAAAAGTGTCAAGTTTGAGTGGTAAAAAGAAAGGAAGGATTAATTGAACCATACATCTCATTTTTTTAAGAACCTCCTTGTCAAGAGGTTGAAAATGAACAAATCTGTATGAGGTGTTTGGAACAAAGAAAGGCAATAGGGATATGCTCTTCACTCTTTGAGTGAATCAGATTCCCAAACTTGTTGGACTGAGTTTGATTTCTTTCTTTCCATATTCATGCTAGTCAAATAAAGCTTTAAAGGGGCCTGCCTCCCAAGAATTGCCTTACAAGGACGGTGAGAGGGAATGACCCAAAGTGGGAGATATTCAATTTTACCACAATATCGTCCGACCCACTATAAATAAATGCACTTTACCTTAATCAGAAAGTGACTAAAACTTGTGCAAGCCATCCTCACTTCCTCTAGTAGTCCTTTGGGATTGCGCAAAATCATACTTTTGAGTGTGTGGGAAGCCCTCAAAGGGGTAAAGGATCTTGTCAAGATTTAGACCAAAATAGTTTGAGACCTCATAAAGTAGCAGACCTACCTTTGTAGAGCCATGATTAAAAGCCAAATTTGTTGACGCTAAGGTAGATTGCTTGGAAGACATTCTTGTGCAAACCTATTAAAACATCCGAGAACATACACTTTTAGTGTGGTTTTAGGAAAATGGTACAATTTTGATGTGTGTGTTGAGCTTGTACTCTGTTTTCACACAATAATATTTTTTGATAAATCTGATCAAAGACTTTAAACTTTTAAACCTAGAAAATACCAACAAAATTGATAAAATCAACTTTGATCAGCAAAGCGCCATGTATCATCAATTCAGAGCTGCTTACAAACAAAACTGGGCTGCTTGTCAATCTTAAAACACTACTTGAAAGCATTAAACAACCGTGTATGCTACTGGAAATTCACATATACATATTTCAAAACCACCTATCAACAGACAAACACTGCTTGCCAATTGTAGAGCGCCATGTATAGGTTTTCCAATGACCACTTGTTAACATTTAAAGGCTGCCTACACACAGGTAACAGCCGCATGAAATTTTAAAAGGGAAAACAGTGGGTATCTTCTGAAGGATTGAAACCAAGAAAGTTTAATTTTTGGATACCCTTTTGGATGTTCTATCACTGTGGATACCTAACTTGATTAGAATTCATCATTATTGGGCATTTTGCAAATTTATTCACAGATTGATCATTTATGCGAGTTTGAAACCTAATATCTTCATTTGACATATGCTAATGCTAGTTTTTACTCAATCCCATTACATCAAGACTACCCTACAACCAGATGGATCTTATCTGAGACAAGAGTGTCCCTTCCTAGGTGATCCTTTTTCTGCAAAACCCTTACACGAACCCATCAAAGAAATAGAACCGAGGATGTCTTTTCCCTTTGGTCATATAGATCCTAATCAGATTAATCACGTGAACAAGGATATGAACAAACAAGGAAATGTTGATCCTAACAACAAAGGATCCAAAAACAATACCAATGGAGGGACAAACATGGATCCTAACAATCAAGGGATGAACAATACCAACAACGGGGGTAATATAGACCCTAATGATGAGGAGTTAATCAATGAAAAGGTTAATGAGGCTATGCAAAGCCCTTTCTTTATGAAACTCATGGAAAAAGTGTTGGAAAAAGACAAGGAGAAGTACTTCCTAGACCTATCACAAACGGGTCTCAAGCTTCCACACGATTATGATGTCACAAAGCTCTAATGAGAAGAAGCTAAGGCTCACCCCATTGATGTCATGAAAAACAATTCCAACTTTTTCAGATACAATTGGACACATTAAAACAAAGTGGGGCTCCTAAACCTTTTTCTATTGAAGCCTTGTGTCCATTTCCATTTGACAAGTCTTTAATCATGATACCATTTCTAACAAATGCTATTTATCTGAAATATGATAAATATGAAGGAACATCTGATCCTCAAGATCACTTAAGGGAATTGTGTGCCCTAAGTCTAGAGTTCATGCATGACACAACCTACCTTATGAGGTTATTCCCTAGAAGTTTGGGAGGTATGGCAATGGAGTGGTTTTCAAAGTTACCCTCCGGCATTCAAACCTTTGAGGAATTGGCCTCTAAATTTGTAACTCACTATTCTTATAACATCAAACATGAGGTTAAAATTCTTAATCTATGCAACACCAAACAAAGATAAGGAGGGGGATTCCTACTTTTCCTACAACAATGGAGAGTGGTATTTTCTAGAAACCCTCAAAGTGTACCCGAAAAGGAAAAGATGGATATTTTTGTGAATAGCTTGAATCATGAAATGAACTATTGATTAAGACTACAATGTCCTAGATCATTCCTAGACTTAATTGAGAATGGCGTGACAATAGAAGAGGTATTGGTAAAAGATGGAGAAATCAAAATCTACAAAGATAACAAGAATAACAACAACAACAATACCTCCAACACCAATCAAAATTGGAATAACAACAATCAATTTTGGACAAGGAATAAAAATAATAAAGGAGTGCTTAATGATGGAGTGGTGGAGCCTAATACTTTAAAGTCTATCCCTTTTAATCTCACTCAAAACTTAGCTCAAGCCAATAATGTGAATCAAGCACCCAAAGTTCCCTTCAACAACAACACTAATAACAACTTTGGGAATAATCAAGGGGCTCCTAAGCCTAAAGTGTTCTTTGCACCTACACCCAAAAGGACATTCACTAATTTGGGTGAACCATTGGAAAATGCATTAAGGAAACTTATTGCAAATAAACTTATCGATCTACCAAAGGCTCAACCATATGAACCTCACATCAAGCCAAACTAGTGGAATGAGAACAACCATTGTGACTATCATCGAAATAGGGGACATAAGACCAATGATTTCCTACATCTTAAACATGTGGTACAAGATCTCATAGACAACAGTGTGATAAAGGTGGATGGTCCTCAAACTAATGAAGATCACACAGCCTTTAAAACTCATTTTTATAAGCACGAAAAGGGAGAATCTTTTAATTCCAACAATGGAGGAAACAATGTCAATAATGCAAAGGGCAGTCATAATGTTAACTTTTCTCATACTTATGACAATACAATCAATATTGTTGTGGTTAAAGATCAACTTATTCAAGGGTCTGCTAATGCCATCACAAGGGGGCAAGCCTCAAAGATTACCTTGCAAGGGGGTACTCCTATTACTATTGGCCCTAAAACACCAATTATTTTGGCTAAACAAACACCACCCATCACAAAGCCTTATAGTTTGGTGGATCAATTACAAAAGACTCCAGCCCAAATATCAATTTTGGATTTGTTAAAATTATCTCCTAATCACAAGGATATTCTAGAAAAAATCCTTGTGTGAGACCATGATTCCTATAAACTTGGAGGAAGACAAATTTCAGAAGATGGTAGGGCACCTGATAGCCCCTCATTGTCTTTCCTTTTCGGAACAAGATGACATGTCTATCACACATCCTCAAAAATTACCCTTGCATATAGAGGTATTGATCCAAAGACATAGGGTTAAGAGAGTTCTCATAGATGGTGGAGCTAGTCTAAATATTTGCACTTTAAACCTTGTCAAATCATTAGGGTTATCCGAGTCTTCCATTGATCCAAAGAAGCAAATCACTATTAAGGCTTATGATGAAGAGGAAAGATCTTCAAAGGGTATTATCATTCTACCAATTCAAGTGGGACCTATCAAAAGGGAAACTATATGTCAGGTCCTTGACATGAAATTGACCTACAACATCTTACTAGGAAGGCCTTGGATACACGAGATGCAAGCGGCACCTTCTACATATCACCAATGCATAAAATTTCCATACCTGGGGGAGGAGGTCACAATTGGAGGAGATTCAAACCTATTCTAATATTGTAATGCTTTAAAGCCAAGTCATGAATTGTATATTCCTCACAATATAGAAAGAGTTATCTCTGATATTACCATGGAAGAGGCCAAAGAGGAAAAGTTAGAACCAACATCAAATGTCACATCTACTCCTAACCCTATTCAAACTAACTCAACTACATCGACTAAGGGAAAAGAA
>MU224979.1:3224274-3261663 GCA_018584345.1 Thuja plicata | reverse complement strand
TGAGATTTTTGATCATTTTCCCTAAGTCACTTGTAGAACAATCTTTCAAATCTTTTCTTAGTTTCTTGATAAGCATTTGTGAGCCATCAACTTTCAGTCTAAGTTCTTCATTTTCTTTTTTAGATCTGTCAAGATCTTCAAGAGCTGCTTCAAGATTCTTTTTCAAGTGTTTTGCTTTTGCTAAGTCCATGATCTCCTCAAGTGGTTAAACTTATTTGCTGAGGACCAAAGCTCTGATACCAATTGTTAGAAACACTAAGAGGGGGGGTGAATCAGTGTTTGTCTATTAATTACTTATTCAACAACTTAAACATAAATCAATCATACATAGAATGAAGCTTAACATAACAACTCATAACACATGATATGATTACATGGAAATCTTGATCAAAGGAAAACCCTGGTGGGAATTAGTACCCACAAATATTGTACTAAGTATAATGAACTTGTGAGAGTTCCTTTGCCCTGTTAGAAGCAGTCTTTACAATATGAGTACAATGACCTGGTTAAAGGTCAGACCCTATTAGGATTCTTTTAAAAAACCTTGTTAAAGGTATATGGCTCACTACCCAATAAGATGAAGGCTACAACCTTCTGAAAGATGATATGTATTATATCAAAATGAACTACTGTGATGACACTATTTGTCTGATCACTTCCGTGTATGTGCCAATGCTCTTACTCTCTCAAAGAGCTATATCATATACTGAATTCATAGTACTATCTCTTTGTATCTTCCTCTTACATAATAATCGACGCATGTATCACATCTTTACATTACATACTTATATATTCAAATCCAAATAGGCACAACCCAAAATAGAACACTAGTCAGCCCTAAAAAAAAATATACAACACTTCCGAACAAGTCAGCTTCAAGCGTGTTTACTACAATGTTAATTACATCATTAAAATCATATAAAAAAAGGCACTTAGCCATTACATTACAAAATAACACACGCTGATCAAAACACTTAGTCTGCTTTCATGCTTTGTCACCTGGACTATTGGTCTATTGATTTTCTTGTAACTTTGTTGTACTGTAGTTCCGTACTATGCATTTTTGGATGTAGCATGTAAACATGTCATACAACTTATATCTAAATGTGCATACGCTGACTCAATATCTCACACATGTGCTGATGTGTTGATCGCTGAGTATCTCTGTCTGCCCTATTTTCCTTAGTAATTTTGTCTTTCATGACAGAAACTAAACATGACTTTGTTGCCATGATGACAACACAAAATGAGTCATGCATGCTCAGGTAGTCAAATTTCCAACATATCCATATCATCATTTATAATTTCATATCATAAGTTAAATTGCATACATCCAAAATCAAAAAGATAGTTGCATTTCATTTAGCATAGCACTAAGTATTGCATTAATTGCATTGCATAATCCATACATGGTCAAATCAGAAAAGCATATAGAAATAAGTTGCATTAACATCATTTGCATCCATTTATCTATGTCCTACTCTAAAGACATTGCATCCATAGTACAATAGAATTAAATGCATCATAGAAACATGTAGATATGCATAAAAGGAAATCTCATAACATCATCAAAGGAGGAATCAAAGATCATCATAGATAAATGTCTATCATCAATGTCTATAACATAAATCAGTACATCAAAGGTACATCAATACAATGGTCCATACATCAAAGTCCTGATCAAAAATACATATGATACATCATCAATGCTATATCCACATATCATGGGTCCAAATCTATCTCATGACCTAGCAGGGGCACCTAATCCATCTCCAGCTAAACCTGTGCCTGACCCCCATGCACCATCGAGATCCCTATCACCTGCTCTATCCTATGCACTAGGAGGTTCTTGACTCATGCTCGCACTAGTAGGTAACTGAACTAGAGTAGCCAGAAAATCTTGCAGCATAGTAGAAACCTAATCCAATCTAGCTGTCACTACAGTCATCCCTGCCTATAAACCCCTCACATCCTACACTAAATCATCCTCAACAAGAGGAACTGGAGGTTCCTATAATGTTGTAGGAGCCTATGGTGCCTGAGGTGCTAAGGGTACTTAAGGTATCACCTATGTCGTACTGACCTATGGATCCACCTATGGTCTCTATCCCTGAACTGGAACCTGTTTGGCCACCTGGACACATCTATGTCTGTGTTTGGCCCAATCTACACACACTATCAAGGGAGCCTAATCTTGAGCTACATGTACTCATTCTCATCTCTGCCTAGGCTACTTGAATCCACCACCTCAGCCTCTCACATTTCCACCTCTCATCCAAGGCCCAGTAGCTCTCTGTACCCAAGGCACCCTAGGAGCCCTCTAAACTCTATGCCTACACAGTCTATCGCCATCATCCCCATCATCACCATCATCTCTGTCATCATCTAAGAGCTCATCAACATCAGGAATGGGCTCTCTTGGATCAATAAATCAAACAAACTGATGTCGCAAAAACCACTCATGATACTCAGCCAACATCCCTGCATCTACAACCTGTGGCATCATATCCCAAACACTATACCTGAGTTGATCAATCTGTAAACAAGCTGATCGGTAGTTAACCTGTGCTCCCCACATTGATCTCTCTGCTTGTACCCTGGCATAGAGTGCCATACCCTATGACATATCCTGCACTCAGCCAAACTGACAGAGTACTCTCCTGAAGAAAAATCTCTCAATGACTAATGGTGATCGACCTATCATCCATCGAGGTGAAAACATATATGGTAACTCATCGTCATCCTCCTGCCACCTCTCACACTGCAGATAGGGCCTCCATACTACCTGATCAATATCATCAATGGTACGTCTCCAATAATCAACTTTTCCCAGGTGATGCTAGACAACCATGCCATTATATAGAAAAGCATATGGATAACCATAGACCCATACTCGAGCTGAAACTGGCCTCGTAATCAGCAGATGCTCCCAAGTCCATAACTGTAATAATATCGCACCTACAAAAATAGTTGCACTACGCCAATACACAATCTCATGAAGATCATGATATAAATGAGCCAATACAAAAGATCCCCAATCCAATCTCCATGGATGTGAAATTAGGTCCTCTAAAATCTGGCCCCATCCGACTGCAAAACCATGACCTCTCCTATCTAGCAAAATTAATCCCCCAATCATAGCTCCTAATAACTTTGGTAAAGTGGGAAATGAGGCAAACTGTGCCCATGTAATGCAACCATCATCAATGGTGTTATCTCCAAACACCTGTCTGCATACACTACTATCATACACTGAATCATAATACACCCGCTCTCCATGAGTTGGGATCCTTAATAATCTATACACATCCTTTGGCGTAATAGTCATCTCGCCAAAGGGTAAATGAAATGTATTATGGTCAAAGTGCCATCGCTCTACCATAGTTTTAAACAAACCTCAGTTCAACTGAAACCGAGGGAGATCTAACAGGAAACTGAGTCCACATATCTCAATAGTACACCGCTCAAGAGGCATAAGCTCATCTACTAAATAAAAAATCCACAATGCTACCCCTTGTACCCGCAACTTGCAGTAATGTTCCTACATTTTGAAACAAAGTGAATCATGTTAGTTTTTCTCTTGGTGAACCATTCTATGTCAATAAAAAAAAAACATTAAATCTATCTTTGCTCTAACTTGAGCATATCAACTTATTGCTCCTAACCTCTATATCGTGAGACACAAGGACAATTTGTAATAATTTTTAATCATATCTGATTGACCTATCAAACATTCATCATTATGACTTTTCTAATATCCTAAACACTACGTGACATTCTGGATGAACATTTTCTAGCTTGGAATCTAATCAGGTCATCTGGATGATCAATCACACTGAGTTCATCTATTTCCTATATCAAATTCCAATTTTATGGTAGGCGGCACTTAACTTAGTGTACGTAGACTTTTAAGCCCCGTGGCTTTTAAATCTTTAAAAGTGGCTCTTTACAAATCGAAGGTGGCACTTCACTAATTAGGTGGTCTTTTACACACCTACGCAGCTTTTCATAACTCATACGCAGCCTTTAAAAACTAGGTTTTTTCAGGCGGCTCATTACTATTTGGGTGACAATTTTTCCCTAGCTCCTACGCGGCTCTTTAATGCACGGAGGCAGATTTTCTATGCCCTATGTGACACTTTACTAAAATTTTCCTAGAAAGTAATAAAAACATGCATTAAATTCTATTTCAAAAGCAATAAATGCACTAAGGGAGTTTGAACCACTCACCGGAGGCCCGTAGTTAGGAGGTCTCTGATATTTGAATGCTCACTCGAACCTGTGCTCTCGAATGGGGACCACCATCGCTATCAATCGTCAGAGGCTCAGAGTAAAATCTCAATAGTAAAAAGTGAAAATGAAGAGTAAATTTGGGTTTTTCAACATATTTAAGCTATTTTAACCTATTTTATGAGATTTTTGACCCAGTCAAACCTAATCTTCATATTCTGCACACTGGGGCATTTATTCGACATCTTTCCACATCATTATTATTAGAAATGCAATCATCTTGGATCTGTTCTATCAACTTTGGTCATCAAATTTTTCACCTGTGATCAATATGATTTCATTTCTGAGGGGGCATCATCATATCATCTAACTGGGATTTTGCAGCATACCTTATATCAAATCTGGGGCATTGAAATTTCAAACTTTATGAGTAGAATTTCATATCGGAGTTTTCATATCAGGGTTTCATATCAGAGATTTCATATCAAAGCATCATATCAGAGTTTTCATATCAGAGCATCATATCAGGGTTTCATATCAAAGGTTTCATATCAGAGATTTCATATCAAAGCATCATATCAGAGTTTTCATATCAAAGCATCATATCAGGGTTTCATATCAGGGTTTATTATCAAAGGTTTCATATCAAAGATTTCATATCAAAGCATCATATTAGAGTTTTCATATCAAAGCATCATATCAGGGTTTCATATCAGTATTTCATATCAAGGTTTCATATCAGAGTTTCATATTAGGTTTTCATATCAGTTGATCAGCTCATTAGTATCGAATCAACGCTTAGGACGATCAAGATTTCTTTGAATCAATGCGCTTCACACATCAATTCAAAGAGGGGCATTTGTAGACACCTAAAATTGACCAAGTGTACCTCAAGCATTCCAAACTATAAATCTCAGCCAAATGCCTTAAAATCTCATCTCAATGCAAAAAAAAAGGACAAAAATCAAATCAAATTAAAAGATCAAATAATTAAATTCAACCCTAAAGGGATTAATCAAATTATGCAATTGATTTTTCAATTGTATAGTTCAAATCAAAAAGATCAAATCCAACCCATTCACCCTTCCATGGCTAAATTAATTAAATGATTGAGTTATTTAATTCCTAATATATTTGAGACAACCAACCAACTTTCCCTCCATTTGAGAACACCTCAAAGCTTTTGACTTAACCAAACTT
Source organism: Thuja plicata (assembly GCA_018584345.1). Taxonomy (NCBI): domain Eukaryota; kingdom Viridiplantae; phylum Streptophyta; class Pinopsida; order Cupressales; family Cupressaceae; genus Thuja; species Thuja plicata. Next base: position 3,256,233 of record MU224979.1, on the reverse strand, counting down.
TGATCATGATCAACTCACTCTACCCCCTACCCTGGGGAAAATTCTATAAATACAAGTCATTTCCTTTGTGTTTGGGATCCAATAATTTTAAGAGAAAAATAATCCTTACTATAGGCATATGGAGAGCATTTGAGAGAATTTGAGATATTTTGAGAGTATTTTAGTATTTACATAACGTTTAGTATATCATGTTTAGGATCATTTGTTGTTTTCTCACATATCTTGGAGCATTTTGAGCATTTTAAGCATTCTAAGCTAGACTTTGAGCATTTGTTTATCATTAATTTCTCATTCTAGGATTTTCCTTGAGAGAATCTCACCTGATTTCTCTCTTAACAAAGCTTGGATAGAGAACCATGAGATGATATAGATTTTTAGCTTTAATTCTTAGATTAATTTGTATTATCTTTCCATAGAATTGTTGTTCTTAATCTTAATTTCATGAAGGTGTAGTTTTACACACACAATTAGATCAGGAGAATAATGTGTATGGGGAGAGATCCATCTAGTGGAATCTTTACAAGGGTGAAAAATCCTTATCTTAGTTGCAAGGCCGCTCTGCTAGGAGGTGGAACTCCTTAGGCATTAGTTACTTTTCAGATATCATTGAGAATGGGAAGTTGTTTTCCTGGGATGACCTTGTCTTCAAATTTGATATAACCCTCTCCTAGTGGAGGACATATAGCACTCTTAGGGAGGCATGCTCAAATCTTAACCTCCCCAGAGACACATTGATTGATTCAGATAGAATGGACCTAATCAAGTAGACGGAGGGCACTCCACTTTGGAGCACTAAAGTCAAAGCTGTGTATAAGATACTTGCAGACACATAAACCATCTTTGAGCACCTAAATGTTAAATGGAACCTTAACTTAGATCGTAATACATGGAGTAAATACCTTCATAAACTATAGCATACCCCTACTGAAGCTAAAGTTCTTTGTTTCATGTGGCATTTTCTTTTGCATAGGTTATCTATTAAGAAACCGTCTAGTGAACCAAATGTTTGCTCCTCCTTCTCTAAACCCGAAACTATCCTTCATATATTTTTTGAATGTAATTTTTCTATAACTGTGTGGAGCCTATTTGGGATGGAAATAAATAGTAACTTTCACATATAGGATATTATTTCTAGGAATCTGATGGGACTGGATAAAAGATGTAATCTTTTCTGGACTACTCTCTCCTTTCACATTCTATGGCATATATGGAAGTTTAGGAATGATGATATTTTCAATATTAGGGGTAGAGTTCTTACCGAGTCTCTGTGGAGAATTGTATCTTTTAATGTTTCCTCATAGGTTACCATGATCATGCAGATAAAAGAACATCAAGCACTGAAATTAATCAAAGAAGTTAGGAATATTCTGGACAGAGAGAAGGTCACATGTAAAATGTCCACCAAAGCTGAAGGGGACTTTGAATATGAGGTCACCATAGGGAAGATGTTGCAGAAGATCAAGGAACAAAAGTGGCTAATAGAGAAAAAAAAATCTATTGGAATTGGGACTCTGTAGGGGAACACCACATGTGTAGAAATATTGGCTGATAAACAAGTGGTAGATAGCAGTGAATCGACCAGATCAGGATGAGGTCCTCAGGATTAGTCTTCAATCGAAACCCCCATCATACAGGCTCCTATGAATGACTCATTATAGATGACACCTATCTCTGTGCACCCTCCACTACCCAGGGAAGCCTATTTCTCAAATCTGTATAATGTCATCCTCTATGAAAATCTGAGACTCAAATGGGAAAATCATCAGCTTCCATGGACAACTTGGTTTCCTAGATAGAGGCTAGATGACAATAAACTAAAATATATGTTTTTGTAAACAATTTATTTTTTTATTCACTGGTTGATGCATTACTACTTGAATCCCTCTGTATGAAAGGGAAGATGTATTATTTTATAAGTTGATGTAAAATCTTGATGATTTCTATAATTAATATACTATAGTTAATAAAAATATAACAATGCTATGTGTATGAGAATCAATGCTTAAGGATAATGTTTTGTATATACAAATTTAGAAAGATGATGATCAAAATGATGCTTTCAAAAATGAAAAGATACATTAGTATAAACTAGAATTAACTCATCAGTAGAGACTATTACCTGATATGAATCCATGGAATTATGGTAATTCCATGCAGAAACTATAGGCTAAACTGAGGAAGTCAATTGTGAAACTTTCTAAGTAAGAGTATGTAAATAACTCATTATATGTTGGCACCCTTCATTTGAGTTGATAGGATTTGGAGAGGCTCTTACTAGGCGTTCCATAGATGGTTTTGAAATCTATGTTGACAAACTAGATTTCCACTTCATACTATTCTTATTAGTAGGATATAGTCCTGCCATATAGTTGGCAATATCTTTTGCACCTTCTTCTCTATTATTGTTTCCCACCTAAAATACAATGTCAATTTTAACACAACCAGTTCAAAAAAAAATTGAAATAAATAACACAATATAAATTGAACCAAAAATCCATACACTTACTTCAAGTTTTTTTAGTTTGGCCTGCAACCCACCTAGGCCAAATGTATATTCAGCCCTCACAATATCTCTTTCTCTCTTGCCTTTCTTTCTCTTTGTCAAATATTCTTTAGAATGCATACTTTCTTTCAATGCCTCCCACTAATTGGGAGATAGAGTGGTGTCTAAACTCTCTTTTCCCTCCATGATTGGTTTTTTTCAATTGTATCTGAAATTGTTCATTTGAAGTCTCATCTTGCTCTTGTAACACTTTCTAGATATTTTTCCACCACTAGTATCAAAGGCATTTTCCATTTTTGTATAACATATTCCACATGTTATGGACCTTTCTCTACAAAATTTCATTTCCAAATATCTAAATGGGATCTACATCTTATGCCCAACTCAGAGGCCCACCTTGCAGCATTTTTCCCAGTGGGTTCACCATCTCTTGATACCTCAACCATGAATGGCTTCCTCCCTTCGTATATCCTTTCTTTTGCATGTCTCTTTGTAGATCTATATAAATATTGACTCAATTTATTTCTTTTAAGAAAAGTGGGCACATGTTTTGTTGAATCACTACCAATAGGTGCACTCTGAGGCACATCAGATGCAAGTGGAATCTCTCTGTGACTTTCATTAGGCTTCATATCACCATGTGCTATATCAGGCTGTGCATCATGGCAACTACCTTTTTCACCAAGTACATTTGTTGGATCACAAAAGTGTTGGCTTTTATGAATTGGAAACATTGTATCCTTATTTTCTACTTTTTTTTTCTCTTCATTTTCTCTACAATTTTTTTCTTTCCTATAAAACAAGAAAAAATATAATATCATGTCTTATATACATAAAGATTTGGTCTATAAAATTTCATTAAATAGTATTAAAAAAATAATATACTACTTAGTGGATTTACAACTTGTCTATTTGTGAAACCAAGATGAGATCAATAATCAGTATTCTTTGCCACATGTTCTATTGGTAATCTCAAATTTGGCACAAATTTGGAGTGACCAATTCAAAAATTTCTCTAAGGCAAGGTGAGTACCCTTGAAAACTTTTCAAAGAAGCCTACTTGAAGTGCAAGTAAAATGTGACCTGATGATTTTCATAAGATACCAATTGGGGAACATGTGAAAAACCTATCACAGGGTAGATGAAATGAGTCACAAATTTTAGAATTCAGATTTGATATGTTTTGGAGATAGTTGTTTAAAGGTGTTCACTTAAAATCTACATTCTATATTGCCTGATTATAGAAAATGACCTACTTTGCATGCTTTCATCTTTGACCTAATAGAGTGTCATGATATAAGGGTGGGTCTAAGGTGTTTTAGGCATGAGAAAGAAGCTTCTTTTTCATTTGCAGATTCCTATGAGTTCATTTGATAAGTTTCCCAAGGCTATTCTATTTGCAATTTATGGTCTCAGAATCTGAATTGCAGGGTTATGAAGTTGCCTACTTTGAGATCCTACAATGTGTACCCAATTTATATTCATGATGAAAGGATTGTTACACTATATTTTAGTCATGGAGATGTAATACCATGAATATTTTAGAGATGTGCCAATCTATTTGATTATTTTCCTCAGCTAATTCCAAGTCAGATTTATCTAGTCTCACTAAATTTGAAATCAGAAGTTGGTAAAGAGATGACTTTGGGGATTTATACTAATTGGCCAGTTGAGGATCAGAATGAGATAATTAAATATATGTTTTATTCATATTAAGGTGAATCCATATCTAGGAGTTCATATCTTAAATGTTTCATTTGACACCTCTGTGAAGTGAAAACCAAATAGACCTTATTTAGTTTTATATGTATCAAATAATTTTTCATCCAGGAGGCTGACTTTGCATGTCGATTTCTCAGTTGCACTTGATGGTAATGATGAGTTAGTTGGATATCTGAATTCCATGTGCTAGGTATTACCAACTTGGAAATTTTCAAAGATTCAGGAGCTCTTCTTCTATGTTTTGCAAGAGGAATCCAAAGGCAGTTTGTGCAAATTTTACATTTGCATTTGTCTTTCTAGAATTTTATAAAGTGGCTCATTTTGAAGGTTTGATTTTATGACCGGTTGATGTTCATAGCATGAGGGTTGTTGCACTATGTTGTAGGCATGTGAGAGAGTATCCATGTCCATTTTTAGCCCCCCATGTGCTTGTTGATCATTTTTCTAGAGCCTTTCCATTTGCAGTTTGTTAAGTTTCATTGAATGTGCACAGTCCATATTTTAAGCGACCTACTTGGAGGTCTCCCGATTTGCACCCGGTTCAAGATAAAGAATAATTGAGGGTTTTTATGCATTTTAGACTTAGGAGTGACTCTCCCTTAATATTTTTGGGTCTCTACCAATCCGTCTGGTCACTTTCTTAAGTCATTTCCAAACTAGACTTTTGCATATTTCACTATTATATTCCAGAATGTTTCTAATAGGCTGACTTTGATGCTTGTTGGTTTTTCACATTATGGTTTTCTGAGTGAGACAATTGTGGATTCATTTTCCCTGTATAGGATTGAATAAATACCCAATATTCTGGTTCATGAAGGTTTCAGATGAGTTTTCAAAGTTAGTTTTGAAGGTGATTTGTGCAGATTGGCGGTGCAGACAGAATTAGTTTTTTCAAGAGGCCATGTTTGATCAGTGATATTTTTTGGCTCAAATATTTTTTTGTAGTCTCCTTTGGTACAGGTTTTCACATGTTGGAAATGAACTTAATTACAAATGACACATTTATTTGAGGCTTCTCATTCAGTTTTTGAGGCTGTCTCCATAGGCCATTTGTAGTTTTTGGGAAATCTCGCAAAGATGCAATGGCCATACAGATGGAGAGGAACCACACCTTAATAATAACATAAATGATGGGGAAGCTACAAAAAAAATAGAAGAATCAAATTCTACAGCTCTAAGTCATAATGATACTTCTTCCTAGGTAATCGGTACAAGATATGAGTTGCTAAATCTTCCCAAAGAGAGAAGACAACTATTAAGTTTCGTTAACAAAAAGAGGGGCTCAGCATGGTGCATTATTGAGAATGCTCTTAAAATTCCTCCTAAATCCTATAAAACATTTAAAATTTTGTGGCCTGAACTATAATTTTTTTCAGAAAGTAGCAATGACCCCACATGACTATAGGTGTGTGAGTTAAGTCGAATTCATGGTCATGAGGTGGGTTTGGCCCTTTTTCGGCATGTACCACATTACAAAGTTCTTTTATTTGAAGGAGATGGTACTGGGGGATGATGCTACTGGAAAGTGAGTTTTTGGAGGAGGCTGCGCAAGTAAAGGATGAAAGAGGGCATTCAAATTAAGCCCATGCAATTTGCAGTTGTAAAGAATTGAAATGTCATGCATGACCATAAGGAAGAGGTCTGTGTTGATGTTCTTTTAAATCCTTTAGTGACTTGTGCATTCCATTTGGAGGAAGGATACTCTAGAAAACATCAAAGCTTTCCAATTTAAATAGATTTTGAAGAGTGGAAAGGATTGAAAAGTCTGGTAATTGAAGTGTAAAAACAAGGAAGACATAACAGGGTGAATTTGCAAGTAAGGAAGCTTAATGAATCTGGAAAGTTGTAAAATTCAAAGACATTAGTTTATGCATGGAGTAGCCAAGACATTAAAAACTATAAAACAAATGTAATGTGAAACTGCACAAAACAACAGTAGCGTAGAGCATTAAGTATCCAAACCAAGGGGCTAAAATACAAAGCTCCAAACAAAATGCGCTTACTCTCTAGGAACTTCTCCATTGAGATATTCAGCAATATTAGCTCTGTCAAGAAGACCTTCAAGCACAAAGATCCTTATGTTTGGTCCTGCCAATGTGTATATATTTATGAGAAAGATCTCCACTCCAAAAGATACCGATGAGTATTGTAACTTAGAGCATTTTCCCTAAAATTAGAAATTACTAGACTGGTGGGAATATTTGAATCACTTGCCAAAGAATGTGCACTAGCTCACCGTTGACCACAAATAAGCAGAGCCATTTAATGCAAGTTCTTCCTTCCCTGTGCCATGTGTGAGGCGCTTAGAAACTCTCATGCAAATGCACGTGGCAGGCGTAGAGTAGAGTGTTGTGCTAGAAAGTGGAAGCACACACAATGCACAGAATGTACCAAAGGAGTGTTGTGTGAGGTTAAAAAGAGCCAATGCAGGGATAAAAGGAGCATAGAGACCAATAATAAATTAGAGGAATGGCCTGCATAGTGTGAAGGAGATTGCAATGGCATTAAAAACTAAAACTTGCACAATGTATCAATGAGGGATATCCCACGTAGCAAGCCATCAAATTAAAACATGAACTAATCACATTATAGTACAAATGTTAAGTGGCATCCCACGTGGGAGAGTGATGGAGGAAAATTCCAATGGGCATGACAAACATTAAACCTGCGCAGGAAACTAACGCATGGAGAACATAGAGGTTAGAAAATGTAAAATGAATAATCCCACATTATTCATGGGTGAAGTTTATTTAGTATTTTTATACTCCAATGCATAGTACATTGTTTGAAGTAAGAGCTAAGGCTCTTTGGCAGGCCCTTAGCCTAGGGATTTATGTGACTTAGTGTGCAGCGGGGCCCACAAATTTTGATACAAAATGCACAAAATTCTTTAAAAAATCTCAGAAACTTAGACCCACATTCATCTGGGAATGGAAACATAAAGTGTTTATAACCAAAAAGACATAGTAGATGATATGAATAAGAAAGAAAGGGCTATGCACGTGCGTCTAGAAGGAGTCCTAAAAAACTGGTCCAATGATGATGGAGGAAGAAACAACCAATTTTGGTGGGACTCGCAAGAGTGACTTGGCAGATGACATGGCGTAGAGGCTTGCAAATTGGGCACACATCCCAAGGTAGATCAAATCAATGGTTGGCACAAAGACTCTATCTGAAAGATGTGAGGTAGTTACCATGAAGGGATCGCACTAGGCTGACATGTGGTGAAGGCGACAACACAGCATATCGAGTGGCGTCTATGTGGTGATGAGGTGGCGGCCACGTAGGAGGTAATCCAAGCAGGCATGCATCCCAAGGTGATGAAAATGGACTGCTGTCATGAAGCCTTGAATAGAAAGTTGCATGCTAATTACCATAGAGGCATCGTGAGAGTGCAACATGTGGCAATCAGATAGGTGGCAGGCCAGACACAAGCCAGATGATGCAGGCACCTAGTTGGACCTGTAGACTAATCAAATAGTACCATGTGGCACAAGAAGGATATGTAGGCACCTAGGTGGTCAGTTGGACAAATTAGGTGGTTCCATGTGGCACTTGGGGCCCACTCAGGTGCACAAAAGGAATTTTAAAAATCAAAATTAATAGATAACATGCAGACTATAGTCTAGAATTTGAAATGTTTTGCATGAGAATGTTTAAATGTTCAGGGGGCACTTTTTATTAGAAGTATAGAGTATCATATATCACCATAAAGGTCTTGAAAGGAGGATTCCAATTTTGCAGTCAGTTTTAGTGCAGCAACAAACTCATTTGAATAGAATGAGGGAAGAGTGACTCAACTAAAAATTGGTTAGAGAAGAGAGGACAAGTGGTGTTTCAAGAAAATATTGGGAGATCTTTTACTTTGGCTACTGATGCATTTTTCTTCCCTAGTTACAAGGTTCCAAATCTTAGTCTCTGAGTGATTTGCAGATTACTCGCTCTAGGAGATTCCAGTTTTCTTATGGTTCCTTTAGGATGTAGTTTTTTATTATTCCAGTTGTTTTATCAGATATAATAGAAGTGTTTTTAGATCTTTTGTATATTATTGAAATGGTAAATGTTGTAGATCAGATTGGTACAGAAGCAAGATTCATCATACTTAATACAATTGTTATTAGATTTAAGTCTCTCCTATGTGTTGTTCAATTGAATTATGGATTTTTTGATTCATTGCATGGATTCATCTATGCATATGTTATTAGTCCTTAGTTCTAATCTAGGATCAGATTAAATGAAGATATGGATATGAAAAATTCATAATGTTCTACATAAGGATTTCATTATAAGTAGTGTGTGGTCTGATATCATTGGTATTCATGGCTTTGAGTCTTTGACAGTCATTTGTTTTTGTATGCTACTCCTAAACTAGAAGTATTTCCCAATGGACAAGGCACCAGTCAGAAATCAATACTTTCCTTGTTGATGCATGAAAAATCAGTCTTAGATATGTTCTGCATTTTGAAAATAAACTCTAACATATCTGAAGGTTTTATGTGGTTTGTGATGTTGTGTTAATCTCATGCTCCACCTCAAGGTCAATGTTCAATGGGTGATTAGCTGATCACCTAGTATCTCTTGGTCGTGTTGAGCCATTGTGAGATCTCTACTGATTGATGCCAAATAGAGTATTGAAGGCATTGAAGGGTGTCCCCCCCTTGGTTTTGTAGAACCTAAACTATAGATAGATAGATCTGCATCCTTGTTAGTTGGTCATTTTCAATCTTGGTTGAATAAGGGAGTTGGCTACTCTTTAAAATACATCAAAGGGTGAAAGGGTTGTTTTTCAATAATCAGAGCATAAAAAGGACCAACAAAATGATGACTCTACTAGGGAGTTGAAGTAATTTGTAGTAAATAATTCAGGTTTATCAAGTTGAGCTAGACTCTTGGACTATTTATTTATAAATCCAATCATCTGCCATATCCATTTGAGGATAGAGTTATAAATATTTGTAAATATGAAAGTCCTTTAGATCATATTTACCAACCTGGTTGGTTTTTTTGTTAGAATAGATTCTGAATATCTTCTTGGTAAAGAAATGTGTCAAATCCTATTGACTTGCTGAAAGTATGCTATCTTTGTTGAAACCCAACTTGTCCTTGTTCTATTAAAGTTCTATACATTCTCATAGCAGTGAGTGGCGACTCTGAAAGATCTCTGTACTAGTGTGTACTTAGATGAAAGAAAATTGATGATCAGTTGGGAACACTCGCAGCAAGGATCTAGTAGATGCTCAAAAGATTCAGTGGTGAATGACAAAATCAGAAATAAATTCAGAAGGACACCAACAAAATAATTTTCCCAGGTATTCCTCAAAGTTTTATGAAATGATTTTTTTCCTTACTAGGTGAAGAAGTCGCTGAAAATAAAAGGAAAGTGAGTTTAAAGGTTTCCCATACTTCTTGGTACAAATTTCAATCATTAAAATCAGGAGTATGTTATGTTATGTGAAACAAATGATTGCATGGTTGGATAGAAATCTTTATGAGTAAGAAGATGTGTTGTTCATAAATAGTGAAATGGAGATTCTAAATCCAATAGATCAAGATATGTTGCCTATGTCTAAAATTTGTTTAGCAAATCTTGAATAAATCCAAATGGATATTGCATTATTTAATCAAAGAATACAATACCAAGCCATCTTATTTTTTAAAAAGACATGTGGGAGAAATAAATAAAGAATCCATACATGTGTTTTATGAAAAATTTTCAAATGCATATGATAAGTTGTCGGAAGGGATTGAACTTCAAGATTCTACATATCTTCATCTATTTTTAGAGCTTTGTACACCTAAATCTGTAAATTGGTTTGCATCATGTAGAGAGGAAGGCATTGAATTGGTTAAGAAATGGATAAGTGAGTTTTAAGAATGTGAATTTGAAAGTACCAATGATGCTGACTCTAGTTATGATGATAATGTTGATTACGATGCTGAAAATGAAGTTACTAAATGTCAAGATGTCTGGGATGAATCTCTAGTTTCAAATTTTTCCATAGGATTTGAAGATTTGTTTTATTATCGGCATGGCAGGGCAGACCTCTATTCTCAGCTTAGGGAAGATTCTTGTGGACAATAAGAGGATGATTATGATGTAGATATTAGTGGCTCTGATGATTCCTTTGCACAAGAAGACATGTTAAAAGAGGATTCAATCCTTACTCTAAATGACAAAGATATCTGCAGCAGTAGTGAGGCAAAAGAAAATGAAAATGAGATCCAGTGCCCACTACGTAGTGAAAAAATCTCAAAGCTCTTGGATGCCGATTTTTAGAGGTATGCACCAAATGTTGACTATACTTTGCATTTCCCAATGGATATATGTTTTGACAATGATAATATGTCGATGAATGCAAATTTTGAAACAAATCCTGAATTTCCTTTTCCTATTTTTGAGTCAAATGATATGCAAGATCAAATTAGTGCACATGTGTGTAAATTTTTTTCTAAAGTTATATACGATGAGTATGAAGACTCACACACAAAGATAATTTTTGATTCAGATGAGAATGACATGAAAGAATCTAGTGACATTCTTTCTTTTGAAGAGAAGGATAAATCTGAATATACTTTCTCAGATTTGCAAGTAATTGGTGAGCCATGTTTTGATAATACATTTTCAGATTTGGGAGATGCTGGTAGAAGTCTTGATCAAAAAGATGTCTCTAATGTTATGCAATATAATTTTTATTTGGATAGTTTGCAAGTTGATGTTATGACTGAGGCTCATTATTTTGTACAAACTAGTCTTGAAAAGGTGTCTGTTGATTCTAGCTATGTGAAAGAGTTGGAGTATTCTTCTTTTCATCCTGTCAGTGGTGTTAGAAGGTATGATAGTTTGGTGTTGTACAATGGAAAACATGCTCAGTATTCTAGTGAATTTATGTTGCTGATTTATGATGACATTGATGAGTATGTTAAATTTATTTTATATGATATGCTGAAGATGCAAGGCAATGTGTCTGATCATGTTGCTGAAAATGATGTTTCATGTTTACCTTCGATCCATGGAAATGAGAATCAAGTTTTTGATAGAGGTAAGTGGTGAGTTTAGTTCGATGACTCGAAGAAATTTTTTAAATAATGTAAATGCCTTGTAATTGTGTTTTGTTTTCAGTCGTGTGGTGTTTGGTGTTATCAATAAGGAATCAGTTTTGGAAAGTTGAGAGGGAAGTCTGGTTTTTTGAGTGGTCTACTTCACCAAGAGATTCTGAAATCTCTACATACCCACAAGGGGCATGCATCCCTAGATAGAGCCACTATTGGTACTCTCAAATTTGGCACAAATTTGGAGTGACCAATTCAAAATTTTCTCTAAGGTAGGGTGAGTACCCTTGAAAACTTTTCAAAGAAGCCTACTTGAAATGCAAGTAAAATGTGACTTGATGATTTTCATAAGATACCGATTGGGGAACATGTGAAAAACCTATTATGGGGTAGATGAAATGAGTGACAGCTTTTAGAATTCAGATTTGATATGCTTTGGAGACAGTTGTTTAAAGGGGCTCACTTAAAATCTGCATTTTGTATATTGCCTGATTATAGCAAATGGCCTACTTTGCATGCTTGCAACTTTGACCTGATAGAGTGTAATGATATAATGATGGGTCTAAGGTGTTTTAGTCATGAGAGAGAAGCTTCATTTTAATTTTCAGATTCCTATGATTTCATTTGATAAGTTTCCCAAGGCTATTCTATTTGCAATTTATGTTGTCTCAGAATCTGAATTGCAGGGTTATGAAGTTGCCTACTTTGAGATCTTACAATGTGTACCCAATTGATAGTCATGATGAAAGGATTGTTGCACTATATTTTAGTCATGAAGATGTACTACCATGAATATTTTCAGAGATGTTCCAATCTATTTTATTAGTTTCCTCAACTAATTCCAAGTCAGATTTATGTAGTCTCACTGATTTTGAAATCAGAAGTTGGTAAAGGGTTGACTTTGGGGATTTATACTAATTGGGAAGTTGAAGATCAGAAAAATCTAGTTGAAAATATGTTTTCTTCATGTGAAGGTGAATCCATATCCAAGATTTTAGATCTTAAATGTTTCATTTGATGCCTTTGTGAAGTGAAAACTAAATAGACTTTATTCAGTTTTCTATGTATCAAATAATTTTTCATCCAGGAGGTTGACTTTGCATGTTGATTTGTTAGTGTCACTTGATGGTCATGATGAGTTAGTTCAATATATGCATTCCATGTGCTAGGTCTTACCAGCTTGGAAATTTTCAGAGATTCAGGAGCTAATCTGCTATGTTTTGCAAGAGGAATCCAAAGGCAGTCTGTGCAAATTTTACATCTGCATTTGTGTCTTTCCATAATTTTATAAAGTGGCTCATTTTTGAGGTTCGCTTTTATGACCGGTTGATGTTTATAGAATGAGGGTTGTTGCACTATGTTTTAGGCATGTGAGAGAGTATCCATGTCCATTTTTAGCCCCCCATGTGCTTGTTTGATCATTTTTCCAGAGCCTTTCCATTTCCAGTTTGTTAAGTTTCATTGAATGTGCACAGTCCATATTTTAAGTGACCTACTTGGAGGTCTCCCCATTTGCTCCCGGTTCAAGGTCAATAATAATTGTGGGTTTTTATGAATTTTATACCTAGGAGTGACTCTCCCTTAATATTTTTGGATCTCTACCAATCCATCTGGTCACTTTCTTAAGCCATTTCCAACCCAGACTTCTGCATATTTCACTATTTTATTCCAGAATGTTTCTAATAGGCTTTTTGATGTTTGTTGGTTTTTCACCTTATGGTTTTCTGAGTGACCTAATTATGGATTCATTTTCCTTGTATGGGAGTGAATAAATACCCAAGTTTCCAATTCATCAAGGTTTCAGATGATGAGTTTTCAAAGTTAGTTTTGAAGGTGATTTGTGTAGATTGGCGGTGAGGACAGAATTAGTTTTTTCAAGAGGCCATGTTTGATCAGTGATATTGTTTGGCTCAAATATTTTTGTGCAATCTCCTTTAGCATGGGTTTTAATATGTTGGAAATGAACTTAACTTACAGATGACACATTTCTTTGAGGCTTCTTGTTCAATTTTTGAGGCCGTCTCCAGAGGCCATTTGTGGTTTTTGGGAAATCTTGCAAAGATGCAATGGCCATAGAGATGGAGAGGAACCACACCTTAATAATAACATAAATGATGGGGAAGCTGAAAAAAAAAAAGAAGAATCAAATGCTACAACTCTAATTCATAATGATACTTCTTCCCAGGTACTTGGTACAAGATATGAGTTGCTAAATCTTCCCAAAGAGGGAAGACCACTATTAATTTTCATTAACAAAAAGAGTGGGGCTCAACATGGTGCATTATTGAGAATGTGCTTAAACTTCCTCCTAAATCCTATACAATATTTCCAATTTTTTGGCCTAAACTATAATGTTTTTTAGAAAGTAGAAATGACCCCACATGACTATAGGTGTGTGAGTTAATTCAAATTCATGGTCCTGAGGTGGGTTTGGCCCTTTTTCGGCAAGTACCACATTGCAGAGTTCTTGTTTGTGAAGGAGACAAAACTGGAGGATGATGTTATTGGAAAGTGAGTGTTTGGAGGATCCCACACAAGTAAAGGATGAAAGAGGGCATTCAAATTAAGCCCATGCATTTTGCAGTTGTAAAGAGTTGAAACTCCATGCATGACCATAAGGAAGAGGTCTGTGCTGATGTTATTTTAAATCCTTAAGTTACTGGCGCATGCCATTTGGAGGAAGGTTGTGTTACAAAAAATTAAAGCTTTCCAATTTAAATATATTTTGAAGAGTGGAAAGGATTGAAAAGTAAAGTAATTGAAGTGTAATGACAAGGAAGACTTAGCAGGCTACATTTGCAAGTAGGGAAGCATAATGAATCTTCTAATTTGTAAAATTCCAAGACATTAGTCTGTGCATGGAGTAGCCAAGACATTAAAAACTTTAAAACAAATGTAATGTACTGAAACTGCACAAAACAACAGTAGCACATAGAATTAAGTACCCAAACCAAGGGGCTGAAATAAAAATCTCCAAACAAAATGCGCTTACTCTCCAGTAACTTCTCCATTGAGATATTTGGCAATATCAGCTCTATCAAGAAGACCTTTGGGTAGAAAGATCCTTATGTTTTTTTCTGCTAATGTGTATAGATTTACGAGCAAGAGCTGCACTCTGAAATCTATCGATGAGTATTGTAACTTAGAGAATTTTCCCTAAAATTAGAAATTATCAGACAGGTGGGAATATTTGACCCACTTGCAAAACAACGTGCACTAGCTCACCATTGACCAAAAATAAGCAGAGCCATTCAATGCAAGTTCTTCCTTCCCTGTGCCATGTGTGAGGTGCTTAGAAATTCTCATGCAAATGCACATGACAGGTGTAGAGTAGAGTGTTGTGCTAGGTGGAAGCACACACAATGCGTAGAATGTACCAAAGGAGTTTTGTGTGATGTTAAGAAGAGCCAGCGTAGGGATAAAAGGAGCATAGAGACCAATAATAAATTAGAGGAATGGCCTACATAGTGTGAAGGAGATTGCAATGGCATTAAAAACTAAAACTTGCACAATGTATCAGTGAGGGATATCCCACCCAGCAAGCCATGAAATTAAAATGTGAACCAATCACATTATAGTACAAATTTTAAGTGGCATCCCATGTGGGAGAGTGATGGAGGAAAATTCCAACGGGCATGACAAACATGAAACCTACACAGAAAACTAACGCATGGAGAACATGGAGGTTAGAAAATGTAAAATGAATAATCCCACATTGTTCATGGGTGAAGTTTATTTAGTATTTTTATACTCCAATGCATAGTAAATTGTTTGAAGTAAGAGCTAAGGCTCTTTGGCGGGCCCTTAGCCTAGGGATTTATGTGACTTAGTGTGCAATGGGGCCCACAAATTTTGATACAAAATGCACAAAGTTCTTTAAAATGTCTCAAAAACTTAGACCCACATTCATCTGGGAATGGAAACATAAAGTGTTTATAACCAAAAAGACACAGTAGATGATATGAATAAGAAAGAAAGGGCTATGCATGCGCATATAGAAGGAGGCCTCAAAAATTGTGCTAATGATGACAGAGGAAGAAACAACCAATTTTGGCAGGACCTGCAAGAGTGACTTGGCAAATGACATGTCGCAGAGGCTTGTAGATATGGCGTGCATCCTAAGGTAGATCAAATTAACGGTCGGCACAAAGAATCTATCTTAAATATGTGAGGTAGTTAGCATGGAGGGATCACACCAGGCCAACATGTGGCGGGGATGACAACAAAGCAGATCGAGTGGTGTCTATGTGGCGATGAGGTGGCGGTTGTGTAGGAGGTCATCCAAGCTAGCACGCATCCTGAGGTGATGAAAATGGATGGTTTTCACAAAGCCTTGAACATAAATTTGCATGCTAATTACCATGGAGGCATCTCAACAGGGTGACACATGGCAATCAGATAGGTGGCGGACCAGACACAGGCCAGATGATGCAGCTCCCAGTTGGACCTATGGACCAATCAGAGGGTGCCATGTGGCACAAGCAGGACATGTAGGCACCCAGGTGGTCAGTTGGGAAAATCAGGTGGTGCCATGTATCATGTGGGGCTCACTCAGGTGCATAAAAGGGATTTAAAAAATCAAAATTAATGGATAATGTGCAGACTATAGTCCAGAATTTGAAATATTTTGGATGAGAATGTTTAAATTTTTAGGGTGAAATTTTTTATCAAAAGTATAGAGTATCATATATCACCAGAAATGTCTTGAAATGAGGATTCTAATTTTGTAGTCAATTTTAGTGCAGGATCAAACCAGTTTGAACAAAATGAGGGAAGAGTGACTTGGCTCAAAATTGGTTAGAGCAGAGAGGATAGGTGGTGTTTCAATAAAATATCAGGAGATCTTTTGCTTTGGCTACTGATGTAGATTTCTTCCATGGTTACAGGGTTCCAAATCCTGGTCTCTAGAGAGAGTTGTAGAGTAATGGCACGAGGAGATTCTAGTTTTCTTATGGTTCCATTAGGATGTAGTTTTTTATTGTTCCAGTTGTGTTATCAGATAGAATAGAAGTGTTTTCAGATCTTTTGCATATTGTTGAAATGGTAAATGTTGTAGATCAGATTGGTATAGAAGAAAGATTCATCATACTTAATACAGTTATTATCAGATTTAAGTCTCTCCTACATGTTATTCAATTGAATTATGAATTTTCTGATTCATTGCATGGATTCATCTGTGGATATGTTATTAGTCCTTAGTTTTGATCTAGGATCAGATTAATTAATGAAGCTATGGATATGACATAAATTTATAATATTCTACATAAGGATTTTATTATAAGTAGTGTGTGGTCTAATATCATTGGTATTCATGGCTTTAATTCTTTGACAGTAGTTTTTTTCTGTATGCTGCCCCTGAACTAAAAGTATTTCCCAATGGACAAGGCACTAGTCAGAAATCAATACTTTCTTTGTTGATGCATGACAAATTGGTCTTAGCTATGTTCTGCATTTTGAAAATAAACTCTGACATATCTGAAGGTTTTATGTGGTTTGTGATGTTGTGTTAATCTCATGCTCCACCTCAAGGTCTATGTTCAATGGGTGATTATTCGATCACCTAGTATCTCTCGGTCATGTTGAGCCATTGTGATATATCTACTGATTGATGCCAAACAAAGTATTGAAGGCATTGAAGGGTGTCCCCCACTTGGTTTTGCAGAACCTAAAGTGTAGAAGGATTGATCTGCATCCTTGTTAGTTGGTCCTTTTCAGTCTTATTTGAATACCAGGAGTTGGCTACTATTTAAAATACATCAAAGGGTGAAAGGGTTATTGTTCAGTAATCACATCGTAAAAAAGAACCAACACATTCTTCACAAACATGTTCATAATCTGTAACTAGAATTTTATCATTATGATCAGTATCATCTAATTTATGCCTTAAATTCTTTCTCTTCATTTCCTGATGTCCAAAAAAATCAATAATGTATAAATTAACAACTTGTTATAAAGATAATTACCATAAAGATTCATTATTCTATCTAGTGTCATTGTTGGTGGTACTCTAAGACTAGCTTGTTCCTTTCTATAAACATCTCTATTGATAGCTTGTAATACCCCCAAATAAGGATAATATAAAAATAGCAACATTTCCAAAACTAGAGTACAAAAAAATCTGAAACTTTATTTGCATATAAGAAATTCTAGAGAAAACTTGGATTTATAATCAAATTACTGATTTGAATTTTCTGCTGATAGAAATAAATTTCTACGTATCACTGTACATACAAAAAATATTGAAAATCCCTTTGGTTCTGCCCAGAAATTTTAGAAATGCATTATATTGATTTTCTCTTATTTTCCTGAGATAAAGATGATTAAAATATGCAGATTTAGATACAAATACCTCAGAATTTGTGGAGGAGCATCTCTACTATTAAATAACCAACCATATAAACTCCATTTCCAAACCTTCAATAACTGATAGGAATACTGCCAGATTGATATATTGTTAGCACATGCTCCATCCATCCTCCAATTGATATACTCAAATCCACCATTGAAGAATTCTTTCATAGGAAAATAGGTCACAAACATTTCATGCCACAAAAACTAATGTCTTCAACATAAATAATAAAAAGAAAGAATAATTATATCAATTTCCACAAATAATTAAGTCCTAGAGTAACTTAGAAAAGATAATCATATATTACAAATAATCATGTGAAAAAAGACGAGGCTAATGGAGAACAAGACTAGAAAACAAATCTACCCTAATATGTAATGAAACGTAAAGCAGAAGAAAAAAATTAAACAAAATTAAATATTTATTTTGACTTGTGATTGACGAATTCAAACTGAATGTGTGTTTGCAAGCATGGACTTTTGGAGTTTAAACAAAATATGCTCAATATCAGTGCAAGAAAGATCAACGATGATGAGCATAGAAGAAAGATAATACATTAAAAAAAATATACCCTTCAACTGACATGAGAAGAAGCCATCATTGCATATTGTTTATAGCTAAACTATATATTGGTTCACATTAAAAAGAAACCTACAATATCTTCAATTATTACAGCCAAGCAATATTCAGACCTACTACATAAGAAAATTCTACAACAAACATTACAAATTTCACATGAAAAACTCATTTAACCTACATATATGGTACACAAATTTCCACAGTTGAAGAAATGTATGTCTAGGATAACTTTTCTCAAAAAAATCTTAAATTGTACAAGCTATTGCAAGTCAACCTCAAGAAATTATGGCACATATATATCCAAAATGTATATATTATATGAAAACATATTGATATTGCATTATAATTTATATATGAAAACATATTAATTTACATTCATATACAAAATTTATTCAATATTAAAGCTTTGAAACATGTATTAGTTTGAAGGCTCGTATCCTTCAAAAATAAAATAGTCTTAAAACAACATAAAAGTCTTAAACAAAAGGTCATAAAATGGGGCTCATCAATAATCATCTGCAATGGCAGAAAGATCAGAATCATGATCACTCATGTCTTCATCTGCTTAATTTTCTTCCTCATCCTCATTTGTGGCATACAATACATTCTCTATCTCAATTTCTTCATTGGTAATCAAAATCTCTTCTTCAAATAGTCTCTCATTGTCTTCATCCACTTCTTCAAATGTTTCTTGTAAATTAAAATATTGTCCATTAGACATTACATCAACAACTTCCATAAGTTTTCATTTCAAACGAGACTCTGTCTGAATGACATATGACCAGCCTGGGATTCTTACATCATCAATTAGAAATGATTGATTAATTTGAAGAGAAACAAATGGCTCATTTGTCTCCGATAAAAATTGTTGTGTATTTGCATGTATAAATCCATACTCATCAAATTGTACTATAGATGGTTGGATCCACTTACATTTTAATAATATAGGACTGTTTTCACCAAAATCCACTTGAATAATTTCTTGTATGAATACAACATAAAATTTCTTCTCAAATTCGTGAAGAAATTCAGCACTAACAACACAATCACAATTTGTCTTTCCTTTTTCCTTTTCTTCCACTCTTAAATGACTACCATAGGCCCACATTCCACTAAAATTCATAGCCCATATATATGGAGCTTGTGAAAGATCACTTTCCTCTATTGTTATATCTTGACCTTATTATTTTGCATTACTGATTGCATTACCAATCCATTCTTCAAATTTAGGAAAAGAATCACCTCTAATTAAATCATGATGCTTCCACTTTTGAGATTGATTTTGCAGCCAAGTTTGATTCTCTTCTTCATATTTTATCCATAAAATAACAATGTACAAATAGTAATATTAATAATATAAATGTGTAAATACAATTGAGTAAATAAACTTACCTGCACCATTTGTCAAAAGAAGATGTGTTTTGAAGAATAAAGGTATGTATTGCAATTAGTTCTTGATATGAGAGCTTGAAGCAACATCCACTGCCTTCTAATACTTCACCTGCAACTCTCTCATTTTCATCATCATCCCATACATGTTGATTGACATTTTTAAAATCCTTCATATATTCTGTGCAAAAACCCATGGCCTCTTGCATTGAATATCCCTCGGACATGCTCCCTTCTAGTTTTACCCTAGTACGGACAATTTTTTTCAAAACCTTCATATATCATTCTATAGGATACATCCATCTCACTCTTACTAGGCCACAATGCTCAAGTTCATATTCTAAATGTATCAAAAGATGCATAGAAATATTAAATATTATTGTTGGAAACTTTCATTCTAATGGACAAAGGACTTCAACAACCTTCTCTCTCAAACTATCAAAGTTAAAAAGATCTAATACATGTAAAATCATTCTCTTTAATATTAGGCCCAACCTTATAATTGTCATTCTTGGCCCCTTTTCCAAAATTGACATATTTACAACAATAGGTAAAATATTCTTGATTATGACATGATAGTCATGGGTCTTGAGGCCTCTTAAGCTATTAATGTCAGTTTGTCATCTGATGCTTCTACTCACATATCCAGTGGGAAATCAAGTCTGTGACATCAACTGTAAGAATTTTTCATGTTGTTCTCTTGTCCAAACACAAGGAGCACTAGGTTTTCTATATTTTTCATTGTCATATTTTTCAACCTAAAGATTTTGACAAATCTTTATTTCTCAAAAGTCTTCACGAGATGAAATAGTATCAAAAGCACCAAAAAGAGTTTCTATAATAACATAAGCTATTATTTTCTCAGTATGCATAAATTCAACAATATGCCTAATGGATATATCCTTAAAGTATGGAAACTTATACAATATGCACAACTATTTTAAACCACTTTCATTACATGGATCATATTTACTACCAGCAATCGCACCATTTTCAATAAATGACATTCTTTTTTGTCCATTCTCAACAATGTAATCACCTATTTTCAGCAATGGCACTTCACGATTCTATTCTTGACCATTGAAACATGTTTTTTGTCGATGATATGGATGATCCATTTTAAGGTAAGCATGATTTCCACAAGAAATACAATTACAAAAACTTCTTGAGCGCCTCACAAAATGCTTAAATTTGTAAGCCGAACATCCATGGTATTCATGAACAGAGAGACCAGACAATGTGCCCTATGTCGGAAGATCATGAATCGTAAATAATAAGGAAGCTCTTAAAGTGAATTTGATTAGATGACCATCCATTAAAGTTTGAATTGGTTTAATTCCTTTCCATAATTCCATTAGCTCATCATATAATGGCTCCAGATAAGTATCTATTGTATCTAAAGTCACACTTTTCTATCCTAGTATAATCAATGATAACATTAAGAAAAATGGTTTGGTTGCTAACCATGGAGGTAAGTGTTGGAATAATAGAAAGGTGTGTACTGAGAGGGGAGGGGTGAATCACTACCCTTAAAAAATTTCAAACAAATCTTTGTAATCAAATATTCTATTATAACAAACTGAGTAGATAAATTTCACCAAACATGTAATATCAATACTAAAACGTAAATGTATGTAATCCAAACAATAAACATACAATAAATTTAAGTACACATGACACTAGTATTTTGGTCTCGTAGAAAAACCCTATTAGAAGGTAAAAACTATGGTGGGGATGATACCCACAAAACTTCACTAATGCAGTAAATAAAGTAGCTCGTTAAAGCTTACAAATATTCATCACTTCTAGTGACCTTACCCTACTAGGAGTAAAAATCAGATTGATTATATCTACCTCATGTGAGGATTTAAAAAACACAATGTATGTGTGCACTTTGTTAAGAGATTTATACAAAGACAGGTAATTCTACTATGTTAGGAGATTTTAGGATTGTTATAATTGTTAGAGAGTAACAAATTTGTGTGACCTAAACAAATTAAAATATCTATATTGTGGATACAGATCCTTTAAGTGCATATAAATCTATCACCTTACTATGAAGGATAATACCTTCTATTCTGCTTCGTAGCCTTGCTTCTATTCTGAAAAACTAAATACTTGCAATATAATCCTTGTCCTAAAAACACTTATTTGATCTCAGATGTCTGTAGTATGGCGGCTACTTGAACATTACTTGATCAACATACATTACAAAATGGCATCTCAACATTACATATATAAAACTTCTTGGCCTAATTAGGGTTTTACAATATCTTACAAAACCTAAGATCAACGGTGTACAAAATTTACCTTTATCATCTAAACATAGGAGATATAAACTATTAATTTTGTGAATCCGTAATTAATGTTCTCCTTGATCATTGTAAACCATTATCTAGGTCAGAAAAAATTTATTACCTAGATTGATGTGCCATTACAAACTTTTATGTGACCACTGGTTTACTCATTAAATACTGTCTCTGTTCTCTCTGTATCTTGATGTATAGTGTGTTCTTAGTGTATATTGCTCCTTGGTAAGCATGTCTACTCAGTGATCATTGCACTCAGTTAAATCTATGTGTGATCAGTGCTCTTAGTTAACTCTATGCATGATCAATGCACTCGGTTACTTCTGCGTGTGATCAGTGCACTCAGTTAACTCTACACTAGTATGTCTATGACTCTATTACCGACTGTTAGTTTGAGTGATTGAATACTAATGACAATTTTCAAAGCTCATTTGGAGTAAAATTCTCCCCTTTGGAATTACTATGAAAAACTTGTATATGTAGATGTAGTATACACACAACAAATTATACATAGTGCCTATTAATAATGAATCCCCCTTTGTACATGCTCAATATATACATATGTTTCCCCCTTATTATATATGTATACATATGTTTTCCCATTTTTTTGAAATTAATGACAAAACTAATAAACTTAAAACTTGTCAAAAATGTTAGGATGGGCCTTCTAGAGATTTTCCAATAAATTCTCCCATTCCTCCTTTAGATGCTCAAGGGTCAAAAGCTCTAGGTTTAGTTGAGCATGCATTTAATATATGCTCTCGGTAACTGATAGCTTTGGGGTGGAAATAAAGTTATTTTCCAATGTCACATGCTTCTTCATCATAACTAAATGCGGTAGTAAAATAGCTTGTAGCCCGGTTACCTATTCTCTTATCTTTTCCTCTTCCTTCTTCAAATCAAGTGTCAACCATTGTGTTTGTAGAACCTTGATGTAATGCATCTGCAATGCATGTTGCTTGATTGAAAGACTATTAGCACTATCTTTTATATATTCATCTAATTGCTTTTTCTTTTCACTATGCTCGGTAGTGAAGTGACCTAAAGTGCATAAATTATATAGAATTGTAAGGACTTCAATAATAACATGTTCTAAACCTCTTACAATTTTGACAGTGTTACCTTTTTTACTACCACTGCTTGGTTGATCTTCTCAGTAACCTTGTACTGAATCTTCTTTTCTTCTCTTTCTTCTAACTTATGCTTGACATCAATGTTTGGATTGTTTGTTGCCTTGATGAGAAGTGCAAGTTGATCAATGATGGGGGCTGATTCATTGGTGTTCAAGTCAGGAAAAACTTGATGTAGAATCTCCTTTGCAGCCTCTAGCACCTGTGCATTTTTATGTTCTTGCCTCAACTTATCTTGTGCTACTTTTTGGGTGCACAACTCACCATATTTCCTAAATGATTTAGGATCAAGTGTCTTTAGATCACAATCATAGATTTCTATGATTTCATCTAAATTTACAACATCCTTTCTCCCTTTCTTCTTCTTCTTCTTCTTCTTCGTCCCTTGTACAATTGATGAAGGAGATAGTGTTAGTTATACTTGAGCCTTTTTCTCAGTTTCTTTCTTTGATGGCTCAGTAGGTGTGATGCCTTGTGAAGGTGCCTCAGTAGCTGACCTAGTTTCAGTAGTATAAGTGTCTACCATATTTTATATGTTACCTTCACCTTTGTCTACAACATCAGTGGTATCTTGAGGTGCATCACCTTGTGTTTTTTCTCCACTGTGCTCAGTCTCTTTACCTTGTGTATCACCCTTGTCTTTAGTTGTATCTATGACCTACTCAGGTGTCTTCTTTTGTGCTTCACTCTCAATGTCAATAGCTTGTACCAGAATGGGCAAATTACTTGGTACCATTGCTTGGGTGACCTATGGTGTATCTATTTCATCTAAGGTATTGGTAGCTTTGATTATCATTTCATCTTCTTTTTCCTTATCATCAGGACCACCTTAAATTATATCTTCTATTGTGATCTTTGCATGACCTATATTAGTCAACAGTTCAGGAATATCATCTAATACATTATTAATAGTTGCAACATCAATATTTATTGGTTCTATTCTTAGTTGATGTCCCTCGATATCAACTATAAATGCAATGTCCTCGGTTTCCTCAGTTGGATTCAGAAGATTTTCCAAATCCTTGTGATCTCTTCATCAACTTCCTTCAAATTCCCTTGAAGTATATTCAGTGTCCATTCTTTTGTGGGGAATTTATTTTCATACTGTTGCATTATATCATTAATTTTTTCTACTGTGCAATCAACCTTAAGTAGAGTGAGAGTTTTCTCTCTCATTTGTTTCTTGGTGTTAAGCACATAAGTCCATCTAGCTGATATTTTATCATATAATTATTGTGGAATATAAGTAGAAAATTCAACAGGGACTTGTTTTAAATTTGTCATCATACCTATGATAGCTTCTTCCAGTTTATCCTTATTCTTTCTAGTCAGATCTACATAACCGTGTATCGTAGGATGTCCTAAACTTATTTTTGTCTTGATTGCTTCTACAATTTCATCAATAGTCTTTAGTACTTTATTCTGCACAACCTTAAATTGATATGTATTGTCATTAGAATCATCCTTATCATCCTTATTCCTTACATGATTCTTTCTCTATCCTGGTGCAGTAGTCTTCAGTTTCCTTGTCTGATAAATGAATTTCAGTGATGGCCTTGTTATCTTTGCAACTCCTTTCTTCAAAGGTGGTGAATCTGCTATCACCGATTGTGATCTTGTCTTTGATAGAGACTCAATCTTTATTCCTTTGCCCTTTTTGGCCTTAGTTTCCTCTAATTGTGCTTCATCAGACTTGGTGGCATCAATATCTTTTTCTTGTTCTTCATCTTTACTGACTAAACTCTTCTCCTTGGTGTCATCAATTGACTTATCCAATTCTTCATTAGTGATATAAAATTTGTGTTTTAGGGTCTTAAAAATCTTGGTCTTCTTCCTACCCATCTTTTCAACTTTAAGTCCAATTGATATTCTGGTTTTAGCTTCTTCATATGTGCCAAATCTCATGGTATATTATTCAACTAGTTTTTTAAGTAACTTCTCTATAGCTTTAGAAGCTAAACCAATGTCTAGTTCATAGTCCATCAAAGGTAGCCATGCTATCCTTGGTTGTACTTCCTTGATAAGAGTAGTGTCTGTGTCAACTACAAAGAAGACATCATCCTTGTATTTATCTACCAACTGCATTGGTATTCTTGTTCTCTTTTCCATCCTTTCTTTGAACTTTGTAAAGTAGTCATTCATAACAGGTTCAAAGTTTGTGCCTAGACTTGTAATGAAGTCATCGATTTCCAGTGTAATCGGTTGTCTTGTCTTCCATTTCACATTACCGATGGAGGGAAAAAAGTTTCTTTAGATAGAATAATGTACATAGTAGTAGAGAAAAAAAATTATAAGTGTTAGATTATGTTGATCGGATTGTTCTCTTATTCTCTTCAAGTTTCATTTGCAACAGCTTAGCTAGGTCAAGTTGTAAACCCTTCTTTACAATCTTGTATGCAATATCAACACCTCCACATGCAACATTGTTAGGTCTTCTCTACTAGAAGATATTTTATGCAATAACATACGCACCAAACCTAAGTTTAGGATCACTAATGGAGTTGATCTGTTGACCCCTACCATCCCACTCAGATCCTATTAGCTTTTTGATCTCAGTTCTGAGCAGGTGCCTTAGGGGTTTTGATTTATCTATTGTAGGATACCCTATTACTGCATGTATCACATATTTTCTTATCTTCTTTGGTTCATCCAGCCAAATATTTCCATCATGAACTCAAATCAATACAATGTAGATCCATTCTATTTTGAATACCTTTGGGAAATTTATGGCATTGGTTATTAACCCTTTCACTTCTAGATGTTTATGATCATCTTTCAGTTTACCATCCATGCAAAGTGACTGGTATGTCGATATAAGTTCAAAATCCCCTATCTCACTGATCTTACAGTGAATACATACGCTCTCACATCATGAACTAAAAGAACCCTAGGCATTTTTGCAGAGAACATGCCTTTGTCATCAGCTTGAGTTGCAACCTGAGGATGTATCTTGTGATTTGGTTCTGTGCATGTAGAATTCTTAACAAGAATTACCTTTTTCTCTTTATCTATCTTTTCCTTCATGGTTCATTATGAGGACACCATTTATTTTGATTGAGGGCTTCCACGTAAGAACTCAAATAACTTTGTAAGTGCAAATGTGTACAATTTCTAACCTTTAACTACTCAAAATGTTCTCAAAATCACTATAAAATCCTTCAAAGTGTTATGCTATGTATTCTCTTTCAGTGTCTCTGCTCTATTATGTGATCATTGTGTGAAAAAATGAGTTCACCTCCCTTGAATTCATATCAAATAAATTTAGTCAGTGCAATAAATGCATGTCACCAACCACTCTGTAGACAAACAAATATCTTGGTTAATACTAATGATACTTCAGCTTGGTGATTATACCAAATTCACAGTTGCCTTAGCAACTCGATTGTCTCTCACATATTCACCGAATGGAATTACTAACTAGGTACAGATTAGCTGACTCAACTAGATCAAATTAATAAAAAATATAATACCATAATGCATCTTAATTCATGCTAATTTGGCATTTGTACAATAAATATAGGAACTAATTTAATATATAGCTTTTCAAAACATAGTTCTATACCTTCTTGTATTGCTTAGGTGGAGGTGGTGGAGTCACTTAATCCATTGGATGAGGTTTCATTGACTATTGTGCTTGGTCCAACATTATCATTTGATGCTCTCCTCCACATTTGATTTCTAATTCTCACGATTTCTTCAATTGTATTTCCACTTCCATAATTATTTATTCTATTTGCACAATCTCTACTAAAGTGACCGACCTTATGACAATGTGAACAAACCATACTAGAGTTTGACCAATTCCTAGAGTTATTTCTCCATTGCCTCATACAGTTTACTTCTATATGTCCATATTTACCACATGTTATGCAACTATCCCAAGTGTTACAATCCCAAGCATAAGCATTACCTTGTATTCTCAATTGATTTACCTTTTCTTGTCCTTTAGGTTTCTAGATTTGCTTGATGTTAGTCCTCCATGCTTGTGATAAGTGACAATACATGTTGCAAGTTTGAAAATATTTATCCATGTATGGTTTCTTTTGTGGTTTGTTCAGCTTAACTCTACATTCATGTGCTTGATGCCCATGATTATTATAGTTATAGCAATTTACATTAAATTTAGGAGAGTTTCTAGAAATACCTTTTGCTTTGCTCCTACAAATGTTTGATGTGTGGCTTGGTTTTCCATAGAGATGGCAAGATGGTTTCTTAGGCTTTGGATTTGAGTACACATTTCTCTTTTCAACTTCATTTGATGATTCTCCTTTCTTGGTATACCCTAATTTGGTATTGATATTCAGTCTTCTTTGATTGTTCAGAAATTCATCCATCTTCTTAGTACTTTCTTCATATCTCTTAATCACTTCATTATGTTGTTATAGAACCTTAAATTCATTTCTTAGTTTCTCATTATCTTCTTTCAATACACCAATGTCTTCTAGTTTTCTAGAAAGCTCAATATTCACTCAGTTGGACTCATGACCCATATCAACCACTTAATTGGTGATCTCAAAATAATTTTCAGTCAGTCTCATTATCTCAGATTATTTTTCTTGTAATTTTTTAGTCAACTGTCTTCTGTCATCAACAACCATGTTTCTATCTTGTTCAACTTTCTTTTCATCATTCAAGAATTCAACCATTCTAGCCATTTGTGTATCTTGAGCGATCTGTAGTGCTTTCACTTGTTCAGTAACTTGTTGATTGCTCTCAGAAGCTTTGATATGATTCCTTCAGATGCATCAAATATGGTACCAGATTCATATCTAGATGTTTCAAATGGGTCATGAATCTATTATTCCTGATAATCAGTCTCATGATAGTGAAGTGTCATATCCTTTCTCTTTATCAATATCTCCCTGAGTTTGTCCTTGGCTTGTGTGTATTGTATGACATAGATCTGCAAACTGTAACTTCTAATTTTCAATAGTTTTATCAAGTGTACACCTTTCCATTGTAAGATATTTTCTCTCCAATGATTAAAATTTCTAAACAAAAGAGCTAGATCTGATACCAATTGTTGAAATAATAGAAAGGTGTGTACTAAGAGGGGAGGGGTAAATCAGTACCCTTAAAAACTTTCAAACAAATCTTTGTAATCAAATCTTTTGTTATAACCGACTGAGTAGATAATTTTCACCAAACATGTAATGTCACTACTGAAATGTAAATGCATGTAATCTAAACAATAAACATACATGAAATTTAAGTACACATGACACTATTATTTTGGTATCACAAAAAACCCTTGTTAGAAGGTGAAAACTACAGTGGGGATGAGACACAAGAAACTTCACTACTATAGTAAATAAAGTAGCATGTTAAAGATTACAAAGATTGATCACTTCTAGTGACCTTACCCCGTTAGGGGAAAAAATAAGATTGATTAGATCTACCTCATGTGAGGATTTAGAAACACAATGCATGTGTGCACTTTTTTAAGAGATTTATACAAAGACGGTTAAGTCTACTCTGTTATGAGATTATAGGATTGTTACAATTGTTAGAGAGTAACAAAGTTGTGTGATCTGAACAAATTAAAATATATATATTATGGATACAGATCCTTTAAGTGATATAAATCTATCACCTTACTATGAATGATAATTAGCCCCAAAAATGAAAACTCACACTAATGATGATGATTTACTTCTTAACATTAAAATGGAAAAAAAGGAACATTTTGAAAATTTCAAACGCTTTCAATAAATTGGTATCTGATTGAGATGTGTATTACCCTATCCCTAATCAATGATAAGTGAAGGTTGGTTTCATGAAAAACATGGGATGATAAATTTAATACCTTATGTTATGCTCGATAACCTTTCTTCTGTTCTAAAAATTGAATACTTGCAATGTAGTCCTTGTCCTAAAAACCCTTGTCTGATCTCTAATGTCCATAGTATGGTGGCTACTTGATCATTACTTGATCAACATACATTACAAAATGACATCTCAACATTACA
This sequence comes from Thuja plicata, assembly GCA_018584345.1. NCBI lineage: Eukaryota > Viridiplantae > Streptophyta > Pinopsida > Cupressales > Cupressaceae > Thuja > Thuja plicata. The sequence goes on along the minus strand of MU224979.1, from coordinate 3,227,233 downwards.
TATATAAAACTTCTTGACCTAATTAGGGTTTTACAATACCTTACAAAATCTAAGATCAAAGATGTACAAAATTTACCTTGATCATCTAAACATAGGAGATAAAACAATTAAAAAGTGAATCCATAATTAATGTTTTCCTTGATCATTGTAAACCGTTATCCAGGTCGGAAAAAATTTATTACCTAGATTGATGTGCCATTACAAAATTTTATGTGACAACTGGTTTACTCAGTAAATACTATCGCTTGGCGCTCAATTTTCTCTATGTATCTCGGTGTATACTGTGTGCTCAGTGTATACTTCTACTCGATAATCCTGTCTCCTCGGTGATCATTGCACTCAGTTAACTTTGTGTGTGATCAGTGCACTTGGTTAACTCTATGTGTGATCAGTGCACTCGGTTAACTCTGAACTTTGGTGATCATACACACTAGTCTGTCTGTGACTCTATTACCGACTGTTAGTTTGAGTGCTTGAATACTAATGACAACTTTCAAAGCTCATTTGGAGTAACAATAAGTTATAATTTATAATAAACACCGGCCAAGTTAACCATTTAGTACTATGATATAAGAATGGGTTCACCCCATCTAGAGCCAAATGTGAGGCCTACCCCAGTCTGACATAATCTTATCACTATTTCTCATTTATATGTTCTCCCATCAATATAGATTTTGTTATAGTTGGACTATTAGGATGCATGAATTCTTTATAAATCTGCATCACTCACACAAAGTATCTAATAGATTCCCCGATTAAACATAATTAGGTGTTGTATAGAAGCAAAGGATTTCAATAGATTCATAAAGAATTCATGTGCCCCAATAGTCCAACTATAAAAAAATCTAGGCACTAAAACCTAAACCAAATGAACATAAATTTCTCTTTAATCCCGTTAAGTTAACTATAGGAGATGAAACCTCTTCGTTCATACATAGTAAACTGCATAATTTTCCACTAAGAATATAAATTGAATGCAATTTCAAACCTACCTTACCTTAAGAAAAAATCTAATCTTAACTAAATTTAAAATATTTCTAAACATTTCCAATCCTAAAGTCAATAATTTCAACTTTATGTCCATAAGCATTTAATTTTAATTTCAAAATTGAAATCAATTCTATGAGGAAATTTAAATCTGAAAAAAATAATTTATTAATGAATCATATACAATTAAAATTAAATTCCTCTAGAGAGTTCTAGCTTCAAATCAAATTTATAATTTTTATTAAAATAGAGCATATTAGAACTTCTAGGAATTTCTAATTTACAAAGTCCACATTGGCAACTCATAAAAAGATATTGAAATCAAATTTTAAAATCAAGGTTCTATCCATACAATTAAATCTAATCTTATTAGTCAATTCTTCCAATTTCAAAATTAGGTTAATTAATTATTTAAAGGAGACTATTAGATTAACTATAATCTAATACCAATCTAGATACTAATCTTTTAATCAATGTTTCTATTTTAACCAAATAGTTAATTTAGTAAAGATGATATATATTAGCTTTGGTTTTGCAAACTTCCTTAGACCTATCAACCCTAATTATCTTATGGTCGATAATTTAGTTAGTGATATGAGATAATAGTAGGGTCACACACACTTCCTATCGGCTAGTAAGGCATATATTTTTTTTTAGAATGTTTGGTCATGTTCTTTAGTGCACCTTGGATGCAAGGTGTCGTGTAGCTGCTACTCCCTCTTTGTGACTAAGTATTAGTCACTCTGTGTATGTGATTTGAGATTAATTTGATTTTCAGCTTTGATGAACTTGTAAGTGATAAAGGGCTAGCTGAATTCTTTTTGGTTTTCTTTCTATCATCTAGTCACCAAATTTTCTTTTATCTATTAATTATGGTTCTAGTTCACAATTATTTTCTTTTGGATTTCTATAACGTTTAAGATTTGACTTTGAAATTTGTGAACCTTGATTTGAAGTTTCTTTGATCTTGTGGTGGCTAGGAGGTGTGTTTTATGTTGCTAGTCCTATGGTGTGAAGTAATGTTCTCTATCATGTTCAAAATGAATATGGATAGAATGTATAAGGGAGTAGGTTGCAAAGAACATACCATTATCATTCTTAAAATCATATTTTTCTTGAAATATAACTTATCAGTTAAGAAATGTTCAAAGTAATTTAATGTCCATATAGTTATGAATATTAGATATGCATTGCATAAAATAATTAGCATGGATCAATATGCTTAATGTAAGTTTCGATAATATGAGTATGCAGTACAAATGAGGTCACAGTTCCCCCACCTCTTTGATGAAATCCAGGAGGATGTTCATGCCTAGAGGGGGAGGATGTGAGGCCTACCCCAATCTGACATAATCTTAGCACTATTTCTCATTTATATGTTCTCCCGTCAATATAGATTTTGTTATAGTTGGACTATTGGGACGCATGAATTCTTTATGAATCTGTTGAAATTCTTTGCTTCTATACAACAGTTGATTATGTTTAATCAGGGAATCTATTAGATACTTTGTGTGAGTGATGCAGATTTATGTTTAGGACTTAGATTGGATGGTTTAGTATATTGGATTAGTAAGTGGATGTTAGATAATATTAGTATGCACATTTATTAAGAGTTATGGATTATATGCAGATATTTTTTTTAAGTTCAATGAATCATCGATGCAAATGTGAGTGAATGTGTGTTCAATTTACATTATGTATCTTGATATGTTTATGTGTTGGTTTATTGGACCTACTGATGTGTGCAATGAGTGTGCAGGAAAGTTGACCATGGTACTAATCGGGGATTCAGGAATGGACCTATGTGAAAACCGTGATGCTAAGGCCCTGTCTATATAAAGAGAGATGGACCTCATTGTATTGTATTTTTATTCGTAAAAGTGTGGTGTATGATTGTAATTTATTTAATTAAGTAAATGTGTAATAAATTCATGCTCATGTGAAATTGTTGTGTCACTTGACACATGTGCAC
>MU224979.1:3195628-3214144 GCA_018584345.1 Thuja plicata | reverse complement strand
AAAATATTGTCTCATATTGTATGGTGCATGCTTCTAGACTTGGTTAATTCATGGTATGCAATTTCTCTCACCTTGCTCACTAGATTAAACAAGATCTTTATTGCTCTTTCTTTATCATTTTTAACATTTTTCCTTTGTGAAATTGTGACTAAATGAGACATGGTGCCTGGCCAATGCTCTTATGAGTTTTCTGAGAGCCACATGATCATTAGTCAGATTTCTACATTAATGGTTGTGTTTTAATGGTAGCTTTCCTACCAAAAGTAAGATCTTTGAGCCGTTGAGCTGCGATTTTCAAAGTGGAGATTAATTGTAGAATGTGCAGCCATCTAATAAAAAATTGAACACAAATTTTTGAGACAATTATGTTGTAAAGTCCCATTTCATTTTCTCAAACACCACAACTTGATAAGGGATTTTGGAGTAGAGCCAAAAATTCAGCGATTCTATTTGTTTTAAGCATTTGCAGAACGGGTAAGTTCCTGATTAATTTCAATTGCATTTCATAAATTGGCATACCAGAAGGTTTCAGCTTAGAATTTGTGAGGTTCTAGGGTTTTTTCTATTCTTGTTCTCCTTTTTCTTGAGTATTTTCAAATTTGGAAATGGCACCATGTAGGGGGTTGAAAGGGAAGGTGGAATACCATGAAAGAAATGTATATGATGATTTTCTAGAATAGTTGGATAAATCAACAAATAACCCTAGTTAGGTTAGGGAATTGACTCCAAAGAACCCTCGTTTAAGAATAGGGGAAGGTCTATATGATAAGGGAAACTGGTTCAAGGATGCTAGCATTGATGTAACTAGTTTAGGACTATTCAGAGTAGGATGTGGGCAGAGGAATGCATATGCCCTAGATAGAAACATCTGGCAATTTGATGTGGGAAAGTTGGTAGTCCAAAATTTTTTTATGGATGCTAATCTATTACTTCAAATGGAAAAGAACTATGACCCAATGGCTGGGTTGTGAGGGATATAAATGTAGATCCCTTGTTAAGCATTTCTGCTAATGAGATTAGAGAGGTATTTTAGTTAAATGACCCTTCTGTTCGGCTTCATGAAATTAATTTTGACACCTTAAACAAGGTATATGTATCTAAAAGGGATTATTTCAAGGATGGGCCTTTAAGGGAATTCTTTGTGAAAGTTGGAAATCTCATTTTAGAAGGTTTGAATACACCAGAGCTACTTAAGCTAGAGTCTTTCAATTTAAGGGTAAAAGTTGTGTATTGTTCCTTGAGCCAAATATTTGGGGAAGATGTGGAGACAAAAATTCCCATCCATTACATGTTTATGATGGTTCAAATCCTCCATCCTCGCCTTACTATCATCTTTGATTTTGCATCTCACTTAGCTGAATTGATCCATAATGGTCTGGTTGGTATCCAGAATTCAAAGGTTGACATACCTTTTGGCTCATACTCTTTGTTAATGCACATGTTTCTTTACAAACGTGCATATTATTTTGGAAAGGAAATGAATCTGATGAGGATTAAAGATGAAGAAGTAATGCCAATTTTTTTGTGGAGCCCATTATTATCTTGGGATAGGAAGGAGGCAAGTTATGTCATTTATGATAGATTCTTTGCATTGAAGCTTAGAGCTCTATTGTTTATTGAAAATCCTAGAATCCCAAAGGAGTTTCTTTTGTTTTTGAGACCAGAGCAATATGCCAAGGATATCAATATAGTTCATAATTGGGGAGAAATCATTCTATATCCACTCTCAACTATGTTCAGATTATATGGTTTTAGAGATACCCCATATATCCTACCATAATAGGTGCCTCTTAAGATAGGCATTGTAGAGATTCTCAAGCGGATTGGCAGCTTACAACAAGTTGTATTGATAGGAAGGAGTAGAGGTTCTATTTTCCCTAGCATCAATATTGCATATCAATTTTTTATCACAAAGGGTGGTTGGATTCATTTGGGTAAATTATTGGAACCTTACCATTTAGCTACTATAGTCTCAAGATGTGCTAATCCTGAGGGATTTATCAAGGACATGCTTAGACCAAGAACCAAATGTTTGGTATTGGATCATCAGTTCCAATTTCCTAAAGATATCATTAGGAATGTTTTCAATTTACAAGAAAATGAAATCATAAAGAAGAATTGGTTGGTGTTTTAGAAGACCTTAGAATTAGTACATTTTTTGAGAGGACTTATGATCCTTTGAAAGAATTTGAGCCTATGGAGAATAATATAGATTCTTTGATGACACTTTTTGAGGAAATAATATAGGCGGTAAATGAGAAGAGGGATAAATTTTTAAATTTTGATCCTGAGAAAGCCAAGGCTATATTGAGCAGATTGGCTTTTGCCAAAATGGTTCCACCTTATGATTATTTCTCACCAAAAAGCAGGTTACAATGTGATTTTTCCCAAAGGGTTCACATATCAAAAGATTCAAAAGACTTGTGAAGAAGCTTCTACATCCAAAGGAAAAAGGCCAATGGTTATTGACCTTGAATCACAACCTTCCCCAAAAGGATTAGAATAGAGGAAGAAGTACAACATATTGAAAATGTCTACTCACCATCTCAGTCCCCTCTACACATTAATGAACAAGGAGTAGAAGAGAAATTTCTACACATGGTCAACACAGGGAGGATTGTCATCACACATGAGGAAATTCAAGAGGGACTTCCTGAGGCCCCTAAAGAAATAAAATTAGACCTCATAGTTGAAGATTTTGATGTTAAGGAATTGGATCCAATTACAAAGCAAGCAACCATTGAATTTATATCAGATGACAAATTTATTAAGGCCAGATCATTCATGCAGTTCTTATGGAGAAAAAATATTGATAGGTTCAAGGATACATGTCAAAAGAGGCATGGACAATAGCCTGATAATAATTTGAATGATATTGAGGCTTAAGTAAAGAAGGAGATGTTGGGTGAATTTGAGAAGATTAGTCTTGAAGAAGGAAGAGACTTAGTTAGAAAAGTTGGAGTCATTCTTCTTGCTGAGTGGGACATAACAGATGTAATAGTGTTTGATGCTATGAGAAAAGGGGCCAAATCTACAAGGGACATGATAGGAACAACCCAATAAAGTAGCAAGGGTGTTATGTTCACTGAGGATCATGTTGCATTAGTCATGTGAGAATTGAAGAAGAGAATAAATGAATATGTCCCAAATGATCTCTCAGGCATCCTAGTGATAATAAGGGTAGGAGATACCTTAGGAGAATAATCATCTAGCTTAGTACTCGAGGTTAGAAAGTTGAACAAGAAGGTCTCAAAAAAGAAGGCTAAGGAGAAGGAAGAACTCAGGAAAAACATGGAGATATTTTTTCAAGCTTACAATGGGGTGAAGAAAGAATCCCTAGAAAAGTAAAGGTTTATTGCACACCTAAAGGGACAGAAGAAAATCTAGATATCACCTCAGATGATAAATACTCAAACTCCAGCCCAGCCTACCTCATCTATCCCTATTGTAGAGTACCCCCCATCCCCTTTCCCTCTTGTTTCCATGTCAGAAATGGAATTGAACTTTGAAAGAAAAAAGTTAGAAGAGGAAAGAAAGAGTTTCAATAAGATGAAAGAACAATTGATGGAAGAAGATAAAGATTTGAAAGATGCACAAGGCACATATAAGTAGAAATTTGAGGATTCGGTAAGAGATGCTATTATTTAGTTCACCCAAGAATTAGAAAATGCATCAATTTATGCAAATGGAGAAAAGATAGAAAGTATCCTACGATATTTGGAGTTAGAAAAGGATGCCTTGGACCTTTTGTTTCCCAAATGGATTGGGAGGCTCCGAGAGCTGAGTTTTTTCTGTTCTTCATCCAAGAAGGAGGAGAATAGTGATGAAAAAATAAAGACAACATTCAAACTTGTAAAAACTATGGTGGAGTTTGACATAAAAAGAAATAGAGTCCAATCAAAAGAAAATGTATTGAGAAATGAATAGTCCAAATCTCAGTGTGAGATATGTCCTAGTATCTTCAGGAAAAATGATAAATTGAAAGATAAAGCTAAGTGGATACATGAGATTAATGATGAATTATCTATAAGGATGAAAAAAATTTGAGCCTTGACAATACTATCTTTTTTGTCCAAACTACAGAAGTACTTGAAAATGCTAGGGCATATTTTGGTTTGTGGAAGAAGAGTTTTGTCAGTTGAAGATGGATAGGGATGAGCTAAAGGGTAAGAAGCACAAGATTTTTGGGTTTTCTTAGCCTAGTGATGATGTTTTTGAATCCTGGAGGAACAATTATCCTACAATTGAACAATGAAAGTGAAATGCCTTGTCATGTTTCAGTTAATGGAAATGTTCAAGCAAAATGAAAGAGACAGTGGGCAAAAAAGATCATTTGCATAAAGAACAAAGAAGAAAGGCTCCAATTGGCCAATTCAGAATAGTTTTGAAGCAGTTGCAAGAACCATGTGGTCATTTGAAAAAAGTACTCTAGAAATCTTGTAACAAGTTGGTTATTGGTTGGTTTTGTATTTTGTTTCTTGTACGAGTCATCTTTTTGTCTCTTATCCAAATGATTTGTTGCTTATTGCAATCCTTCATCTATAAAAGGATTTTAAAGATCATCTGGAAAGGGCTAGAATTTTTTTAGTAAAAGGGATTACATGTAATTTTTTAGTCAGGGAGATAGAAGATTAAGTTAGATTGTGTCTTTGAGAAAATATTTATGGGTTTTTGTTATTATTGAAGTGGTTTTGTACTTTGAGAGAAAATTTATATAAGAATATGATTCTATATACTTAATTCAAATATTCCACTTTCAGATCTCTCCTTTGTGTTTATCTTGTTAGTTATGAATCTTCTGGTTCATGGCATGGTATATCTATGAATGTGTTATTTATCCTTAGTCTTGATCTAGGATCAAATCAAATTATGATTTGGATATGACATAAATTCAGTTCGTGGTATACAAGGATTTTAATAAGAAGTATGAGTTGGAAATTTTTGGGTTTATGGAATAGGATCTTTTACAATAGTTAATTATTTGACTCATTCTTGTTCTAAAGATCTTTCTCAAAGAATCTAATGTAATTATCCTAAATTCTTAAACCATCCTAGCAAGGGAAATTACACTAATCATTGTTACTAATATATGTTTACTATGGTCAAATTGCAAAAAGACCTTTTGAATGTGATTGATCACAATATAAAAGGATGTAAAAGTTTCCAAAGTTGACAACTTTTTTGTCAGCTTGGCAACATAAACTAAACATTAAGTCTATTAACAGTCAATTTATAAAAGATAAATAGATAAATCTCTTACCTTCATATCTCCAACAAAAGAAGGAAAATTTATAATAACCCTACAATATAAATTAATCTATTATTGAAGGATCTGCATGTTAAAATACCATCAATACATTGATTAAGTAGGATGCCTTGATCATTTAACCTTGTTGAATCTAGCAATTTCTTGTGGAATTGCTTGAAAAAAGAAATAAATGTTGACAAACATTATACAAAATAATCACATTCAATGAGCATTAAGAAGTATAAATTTGATCAAATTTTATGGGATCCCTAACATTTCATCCTTCTAAAATATCTTACAAATGAATACCAAGCATTAATAGAGAATGTAAGATACTTGGAACATCAATTAAACCACTTTATACATACCTCCTATAAGTCACACTCACAACATAGAAGAGTTTCAAATTCCTTCTCTAAAAATACTTGCAAAGTGGAGATGGGAAACACCTAGAAACAGTAGAAACAAGAATTCAATCACCAAAAGTATCCAAATATTCTGATAGGTTCCAAAAACATGCACATAATAATTTGGACAAATGAAATTTTATTAAAAATTGAATCTAGAATTGGTTCTATAAAAAATTATTGAAGATAGTAAACCAAACTAATAAAATCTAGACTTAGCTCTATAAAAATTACTAAAACAAATAGATTAGATTGATAAAAATACATCTAAAGCTAATTCTAATAAAATGTCAATTACCTGATTAAACCATTTCTAAGAGCCTAAATTTATGGCATGATACCTAAAGCAATAGTTGCATCCACAACCAATAAAACATAATAATTTATGTTATCCATGATAAACTACAAAAAAAAGTAAGGAGATAAATACAATAACTTCTCATGGAGCATAAATAATTAGAAAAAAAAGACTTCATATAGAAAAAACAAAAATTTACAAGAAAGAGAACTTTGGGATAATAAAGTAGTCAATTATGAGGCTCTAGAAGTGGCCCTTGGCACTTCTGCCCGTACATTTGGAGGGTGCCACTTGGGCCTCTCATGGTGTTTAGGTTGGTCTATGTGTCTTTTTGTGTGTGTGGTGTGTATGTGTTGTCCTTTTTTTATTTTTTTTCTTGGTGGTGTCTTTCTTTCCCATCGTGTCGAGTTTTCTCTCCCTCCCTTTTTTCTTTGGTTTGCTTATGTGGGCTTTAAGTCTCTCTAGAGTATTTCATCTTGATCTTGATCCAATTGGGTTTGTGTGAGATCTGTGTTGATGGCTGTAGAGGAGAGTAATAATGGGAAAGATGCCTAGGATGATGGGAAGGATAAAATGGCAAGTGGAAGTAATGCAAGATTACATCCAGAAAGTTATAAACCCTGGTATAAAGCATTTTTGGCTGAGTAAAATGGTTTTACCACCCTCAGATTTGTTTGAAGGTAGGTTTATTACTAAAAATGTGGAACCTAGAGGAGGAAAGGAGCAGGGAGGAGGAATGGTCGACTCCAATGTAGATAGACACGAAGGAGGAGACCAATCTAACATTCCATTAGGAGTCAATGGCGATGGAGGGAGAAAGGAAGGTAAGACTCCACCTTCTGGAGTTAAGACCCTTGCCTTATTTCCAAATGTAGACATGGTAAAGGCTATTAAATTTGAGCAAGATAGATTAAAGAATATTGCTGTATTTTTTTTGTATGGACATGAAGTTTTTACTTGCTATAAAATTCTTGGATGAGTGATTTAATAATATATGGGGAAAGAAACTTGCATACATGTTAGTTTTAGTCATATGATTCAGATAGGTTTATTTGTGGTGTTTTTTAAAGTACATGTTATGAAAGAGAAAGTTTTGAATAAAGGTTATTGCAGGGTAGGGAAAACAATGTTCAAGGCTCTCTTGTGGTCTCCCAAAGATAACAATGATAAGATGTTTGCATGCTCTTCTCCCCTTTGGATAGAACTTACGAATATCCAACCCGAGTTATGGAATTTTATTCCCCATCTACTGAAGCCCCTCAGGTCTATTCTGCAAGTTGAAGAAGCAAAGGTTACCTTACCACATTTTAATGCCCATCTTTTGTTAACTCTGCACCCTGATGTTTCCTTTCTATCTGTTATAGCGTTAGATATTGAAGAAGAAACCTTTGTGTGGGATATTGTGAAACTGGGAGACATATGAGCCTGTTTTCACTGTAAACTCAATGGTCACAATAGGAGAGAATTCCCACTTCTCAAGAACATTCAAAAGGATTTCTTTGATACCCAAACCAAAAAATCCCCCAAAAATGTTAACAAGGGTAAAGATAAAGAAAATTATAGTAATATAAAAATGAATAATAATGGTGTTTCTCCTTCACCATAAGGAATTGTTGATACCCATGTTCACCAACTTGTGTCCCTTTCAAACCCACTCTTTGAAGAGAATTTGAAATTAAAAAAGTAGGACATACCATTGATAAAAAAAACCCATTTAATTGTCAACCCTAGTACATCCCAGTAGTTAGAGAAAAAGTAATGATGATGATGCCCCCAAAAAAATGCACAACAAATAGTTCTAGCTAAATTAAAAGAAAAGAACAATGACAACAAGGGAGGAAATAAACAACATTTGGTTGAATAGATTAAAGAACTACTTGATAGTATACCTCTCAGAGGGGATGAGATAATACCTAATGTTGAGGCTCAATTGTGCCAATCAAAATATATTGATCAAGAGATGGAGCATGAACTCATTGAAGTTGTTAGCAAAAAAAGAAGAGAAAAACATATGAGAGGAGTAACAGTTTGAAGAACAATGAAAGAAGCAACAACCCTAAGAATAAAGATATGCCAGATTGCTTTACCAGATTTTAAAAGAATAAAAAACCCCCCTCCAAAGTATAATGATAATGAATGTCCATATTTGGAATGTTAAAAGTTTAGAAATGTATGATAGGAAGTATGTGTTAGGAATTGATACAATAAAATCTAGAATAAAGATACTATATGTCTGCAGGAGATACAGGTCACTGGTTCTAGGGATTATAACACACCTAAATTCATTTGGAATAGAGCCTCATGTATATTTTAAAAACATGAAAGAGTGATAATATTTTAGAATAGGGTGATCTCCATGTAACAGGGTAATTTCAGCCATGTTCAAAGATAATGACCAAGTAATTGGAGTATGTAACATATATACACCCAATGATTACAGAGAAAGGAGTACATTATGGGACTACCTTACTAATAATTTTCCTAGTGCTAAATGGATTTTTTTGGGGGAGTTCAACATGGTAGAAGATAACTAGGACAAATGTGGAGGAAACAAACATGAATGGAAAGACAGTGAGTTTTTCTTCTAGACTAAATTTAAAAGAAGGTTTCACATCAGTGATCCTTTGGAGAAAAAAAGACAAAAATACCAAAAAACTTGGTTTACATGGTGTAATAACCAAGAAAATAGAAACATAATCTATTTTGACACTAGCTCTAGTGGGCTTTCCCACCCCTTGGGATAAAACCCTATTTGTGTAACTCAGTTTGCATATCTAATCACTCCCCCATCCATGGATGTATAATGTTTAATACCTCTAATCATCAATATCAAAATTAAAAAAGAAAAGGGGTCTTCAAACTCAACACTGCCCTATTGGATGATGAAGATACTCTTGAGTCTATCCAAATGGTAACTACCCTATCTAAATTTTGTAACCAACACTCCTCAAACAGAGATAAATGGGATTGGTTAGTAATAATATGGATAAATATGTTCCAATTTATTGGAGAAAAAAAAGTCATGGATAGAAACTATGAGGAAAATAATCAGCAAAGGAGAATCATCACAATTGAGGAAGCACTCCAAGTGAAGGGAAACAATGAAGAGTTAGAGTAGTCACTCATTGATGCTAAAATATAGCTGAGGAAGAGCCAGGACTATAAAATAAAAGGCCAAAAAGTCAGAGCCAAATCTAGATGGATTAAATATCAAGATAGGGGATCCAAATATTTCTTCAATATGATTAGAGGCAAACATAGTAAAGAAGAAATAATTGGCATACAAGGTGAAAATGGGACCACTAGAAATAACAAAGAAACATTGGAGGCATTCAGTGAGTTCTATAGGAAATTATTTTCATTAGAACACAAAGAGGAAAATGTTGAGGCAATGAATCAATGAATAAAGGTCATTCCCAAAAAGGTTTCCAAACAACAAGCAAGGAATATTGAATAGAAAATCAATCTTAAGGAAATAGATGATGCCATTGGATCCCTAGCCAATGAAAAATCTCGTGGGTTAGCTAGCATACCAACAGAGTTTTACAAAAAAAACCAAGAATGGATAGCTAGTGAACTGCTTGAAGTTTATGAAGAAGCCTTTTAAGTAGGATCCCTGGGGAAAAACATTAATAAGGGGTTGATTAAATTATTACCCAAGGAGAGGGATAGATCTCAAGTCAAGAACTAGAGACCAATTACCTTATTAAATATCTCCTATAAAATAATTGATAAATCCATGGCTAGAAGGATTAGTAGCGTGTTAAATGATATAATTTATGTCACCTAGACAAGTTTTATCAAGGGTAGATATATAGTAGAGATTCTGATCACTAGTTGGGAAGCCATGCATTGGGCTAAAATGGATGGACAAAATGCAGTGATGGTTCTATTAGACTTTGAAAAGACACATTGCAGAATAGAGTGGCAGTTTTTTCTGAAGATGTTGGAGGCCTTTGGGTTCCTATAATATTTCTATAGATGGGTAAATATCTTGTTCCAAGAATCCTCGACTGTGATTGGTGTGAATTGGTAAATTGTAGAGCCAATTTAATTGAGTAGATCCATTAGGCAAGGATTCCCTTTGGCACCATCCCTTTGTTTCATTTTTGTTGATGCTTTATCATACATTATTAAGGCTATTGAATTTGGCCCACCAATAAGAGGTATTCATATTCCCAATAAAGAAGAGCTTGTTGTGGAATAGTTTGTTGATGACACAACTCTTTTCCTAGACCTAGAAGAAGTCAATTTTGAGAATGTGCTCAAGAGGCTCCATATATTTTGTCTTGCCTTAGGAGATAAAATTGTTGTGCATAAATCTACTATACTGGGATGGACATCAAATGCTCCAAAATGGATTAGCAGAAAAGATTGGCATTGGTTTGGGCCCTCCAATGTTGTTAGGTACCTGGGCATCCCTTTCTCCATATCCCCAAATGTAAAGGATATGTGGACATGGATCTATAAAAAATTTAAAACAAACACGTGAAGTGGAAAAATTACATTATATCCCTAGCTAGAAGAACTCAAGTGGTGCATAAAGTCCTTTCATCCCATGCATTCTATTACTCATCCACTTGGATGTTTGATTGGTATCAATTTGATAAAATGGAAAAGGTACTAAGAGGGTTTCTCTGGTTTTGATGGGCTTGGTAACAGGAAGAGACATTGTGTGAAATGTGAGTGGTTCTACTCTCCTACACACCTAGGGGGACTTGAACTAAGATAATTAAGGACATAAGGTATTGCCTTAGCATACAAATGGATACTTAGGGATTTGGAATGTAATGATCCATGGAAGGTATTAGTCAAAAATAAAATTGAAAGGGAAACCATCAAAAAAGGGAAAAAATAGAAGCAAGTGCCTATATTTGACACTATATTGGTGATTTTGGTGTTAAGGTTTGTGGGTCTAAGGTCTTCCATTCCATTTGGAAGGTATGGTGTCAGGTAATACCTCTAATTTTTTCAATAAATTTTGTTGGAAAAAACCCCTATTTTTTTGTCATTGATAGATCTATTTAATGGGGCATTTATTTAAAGGAAAAACTATTGGCTTTAACGCAATGTTGTTCTTCTAAAATATGGCAGAGTAAAGGGATTTCTCTAATTCAAGATGTACTGATTGAAAATAAATTGAGTTCTTGGGAAGATATCAGTCATAAATACAACCTCCCTAAAACACATTAAAAAATGTACACGCTGATTGCTAAAGTCGTAGGCAAATTCTTTCCTGGTAAGATTTTGAACACTAAGCAAATGATGGATAAGTTAAAGTGGAGTGATGGTAAATTATTGAAAGATTTTTCTAGTAAAATTATTTATAATATGCTCAAAGATGATATGAATATTACTAATAGAATCATATAGAGTTGGGGACCCAAGTGGTTAGATAATAGATGGCATTTCTTCTTTGATTTTTTTGGCATGTACAAGTTGAACCTAAAATTTTATGTTTCAGATGGGTTCTTTGTTTAAAAAAACTGGTTGTTGGATCTTTTATGTCTCAATGGGGTATCCAAAATTTTGTATGTTCCATTTGTATGTGTCCCAAAACTTATGAGAATCTTTTTTCTTAGTGTCCCTTTGCTAATAAAATCTGGTCTAGTCTTCTTGGGCGAGCCATTGCTTGGAATTGTCCTAGTAACCTGTCTTGGTATGAAGTTGTTTTGGGTTTTGTGGATGAGTCTAATCACAAAATGAATAATTTTTTGGCTTCTCTAATTTTTTTAACCCTATGGAACATTTGGAGACTGAGGAATGAGGAGATTTTCAAAGACACAAGGAGAGATCTATTGAGTTTTCTATCAAACTCACACTTTTTCATATTGTTGCACAGGTCACTGCAGTCATCAAAGTACCAAGGGAGAGATTCCACTCATTGATAAAAGAGGGGGCCATGATCATATTCAAGAAAGAGGTCCATTCTTCCTCATATACTGAAGATCCCCAAGAAGCCGGTACATCTAAAGGTACAACCAACCTTAACTAGGGAATTGGAAACACAACTTTAGTGGATAACCAAAAAAGTCACAACTACTGGGATAATGAAGATGAGAACCAGAATGCAAATAGAAATGTGAACTGTAATGATAACAATGATGATGGATGGGATAATAATATCCCAAGAGACAAAAATAGTGGATGGGGTGAATCATGATCATATAATTTTTTTTTAGCGGAAAAAAATCTTTTTGTAATAACTTTATTAACCTGGTTTAAGGTTGATCTAGTTTGGTAGTAGACTGTAGTAGATTACTCTTCTGCTCCTAAAAAATCTTTAAATTTTTTTTGATGCTCTCTTTATACTCTAGGCCATTTTCATTCATAGGGAATATACTCTAGTGTCTCTAATTGTTTCTCTACTTTTTAGGTCTTTCTACACTATACTATGTCATGAATGTTCGAATTTAGTCTCAGTTACATACACATGTCAGGATCAAACAATGTAATACTGCAATTTGGTCTACACACCAGCCTTATTTTGTAATCTTTTTTGGAATCTATATAATATATTACCAATAAAAAAAAAAATAATACCTCATTATTTTAATCTAATGAAATAAATTTAAAAAAAATTGTCAACACTGTCACATGGAAGGTCAAAACAATGTTCCAATGTATCAAGCTAGTGCAATGATCATATGCAAGGCACAACAAAGATGCTTCTCAAAGTAGCAATTAGGGGTGTGGTAGGAAAATAGCGTGAAATAGTGACACATTGCTAGATACCAAAAGGGGCAGTGAGGGGACTATAATATGATGAAGATATTCTTTTTATAAAAGGACAGTGATCTAATGAGCTAGAGATAGTGAACTTCAGGCCCAAAAAGAGCCAAGAAAAAATGCAGACAAGAAGAATGGATTCAAGTCAAGATCCAGATGTATTCAAACAAGGAAAATAACCATCTCAATCTTAGAAAAAGAACACATCATTTGAATAAAAAAACAAATAATTACAAATAAAAACAATGACACAATCACAAAAGGCTTCCAATAATATACATTTTTGGTTTAGACTCACAGTGCTCAAACTTGGAGCATTAAAAGACATAGAAGACTTTTCATTATTCCTGACATGAGAGAACATGCACTTACCAGATCTACCTCAGCTAGAAGTCACCATATGCACAGAAGAAACCATAAAAAAACCACATAATATCTAGAAAACCCTGGTTAGCATGGTAGCACAGAGCAGAGAAAAAAATTGTGTTTAAATTAGAAGAATGAATGACATTGTATATATGCCTACCTAGTTGCTGCCAAAAATTAAAGATTTATTTTTATTATAATTTTTGCATGTTAATTTTAAAATGTGAAATATATTTATTAAGTGACATGGTATTTTATCATTCACTTAATAAATATTATTTGATGCAAAATAATTTTATTAATCTCATTGATCAGTCAATTAAGAGTTGTAACTATGAGTTTTTGACCTTTTATTTTTTGTTTTCATTGATTTGATTAATGTAAATATTAGCTAAAAGTGAGGATTTTATAAAATGCTTTCGTTAATATTAAATTATTGATAATGCAAATAATTTAGCATTGTAATTATGAGTCAATTAGGACTAATCAGGGATCAAATATGATTGCAAATATCATGGAGGAGAAATGAGAGAGTTTCTGATGAGTTTTTCAATATTTTATATTATTTAAGGAGCCCTTTTTGGGTTTGACCTCAATCTAGGATTCTTTTTGAACATTTAAATTTAATGTCTTTCTTCTAGTTCCACCCTTTTTTAAGGTATTTGAACTCATACTTGGATTGAGCCTATCACAATAATGCTCATTTGTTACTGCTCACTATTTACTTGCACATTTTTTTTCTTAGCATTTCCATTATATGACAAAGATAATGATGCATTAATGAAAGGAGAAAAACTCCACCGATGAGTAATAAAAGATAAAGAATGCAAATGTTGATTTTTTCATAAAATATGTGAAGGCCTTAAGACTATATCTAGAGGCCACAATAGGTATTTTAAGAACACTAAGCCACCGAGATGGATGAATGACTCTCTTATAAGGTAAGGGTGCCATGGGGGGCCAACTTAATTAAGCTCTATGGATTATGATCAAATTCAAAACAAAAAGGAATAGAGGAGTAATTAATAGTCATTGTTTTAGTCAGAGATTTCACCTGATACACTGATTAGAATGTCTCAAGAACTGATATAGTCTTAAACTTACAACAAAGTAAGCACTTAACTAAGATATTTAGAAAGGTTTGTTAGAAACACTCTGTTAAGATATTTCACCTGATACACTGGTTAGAATGTCTTAAGAATTGATCCTTTGTTATGCACTATGATGGTGATAACAGATCTCCTATTGGAAATACAATATGGGAAAGCAAGATACTGAGAGGGAGGGTGAATGAGATCTTAAAATTTTATCCTTTAAAACAAAACTGATCTACAACCATGCATAAATATAATTGAAATAACAACTAGTAGCATCCATGACAGTAAATAAATAACTCAAGATAACAGAATTTGGTAACCTAGAAACCCAATATTGTAAAACAAGGGTGGGGATGACACCCACAAAGATCTTCACTATTGCAGCAATAAATTGTTCCTATTAGGGCTACAAAGTTTGATCATAATATGTAATCTACCTGGTTAAAGGTCTACCCAGTTAAGAGCTTTAGATGATTACAATCTACCTTATAAAAGGATTTAAACTTACAACAAAGTAAGCACTCAGCTAAGAGGTTTAGAAAGGTCTATTAGAACCACTCTGTTAAGATATTTCACCTGATAAAATGGTTAGAATGTCTCAAGAACTGATCCTTCATTATGCACTCTGATGCTGATAATGGATCTCCTCTTTCCAATACCTTCTCTGATCTAATAATCTGATATGTCTTTACTCTATTGTTCACTGCTCTTTCATTCTACTAGATCTATGCTTCTTCTATCGACATAACCCTTTGTACATCTCTCATGTACGTATACACCTTCTCTGTCTCTCATGCACACACCACTATTATGGATTAAGAAGTAATCTTAATATACTTCACAAATCTGGTGATTAGATCTAGATCAACAATCAGGATCAAATGTTTATGCCCGTCAGGCATTCTAGTTTTCTGATTGGCTCCATGCCACACATTGGGATCAAATATTTAATGCATAATTAACTCTATTGAAATCATTAAATGCATGAAAAAGTTGGACCAAAATGGTTTACCTTCAAGTTTGTGTCATTACAAACATATATGTCAAAATTGTCTTGCTTGGAACATTAAGACTCTGGTGCTCGGCATGAGCATGATCAACTTTTGCTTGATTTATAAGTCACCTGAAAATCACTATCTTCTTGGCAATGACTATGCTAGATTGCTTTTCCTATAATGCATAGCTCGGCCACAGTGATGACCGGCTAAGATAAATGACTGTGGGACACTAATGATCAACAAAACTTAGAGATCAACAATCTCCCCTTTGATATTAGTGGCAAAAACACACTTATCTTTTCTTTACATTCACTAAATTTTTCCTAAGTACACAATGTACTCCCCCTAAGATTATACTTCATACTTACTGTTACCCAAATTTTTCACATGCGGGATAACAGTCTTAACAGTAATGTAAAATTTGCATAACAATACATCTTTTAAACATTACCGTTCAGCCAATATAGATGAATACATTGCTATTACATTCATATTATCAGATTATATTTGTACTCTAAGTTTTGATCAAATTCACACTTTCATATTCATAAACGGTCATTACATTATGCATTCATACTAAATGTATTAGACAAGTGTTCCTTTAAGGTCACATCTTGCATACTGAAACTTAGAGTGCATATGCAAAAAAGAAAGAAAGAGAAGCATGATGAAGTCTAGGGGTCTATGTATTTCCTTTAAGAGGTCTTCTAGTCTCTAGAGTTGTTCATTTACATCATCTAAAGCCTTCATGTCTTGGTTGTCTTGGTCATGTCTCTGATTGCCCTGCACTCTAGGTCTTCTATGGTCCTGTATCCTACATCATGGTGTGAAAGAGATATTAGATCCAATTGGATCTAAGCAATACATAAATGCCTAAAAAACACCATACATTAGTCAAACTCCCTGAACTGCATATTTATAGATGATATCAATGTGATAGAAAGATATGCATTTGCATTGACCAAATAATAATATCAAACAGACATATCTTTATGAATTTTTTTTTTTGCTATATTTGAAAGATGTAGTGAGTGTCACGAGCCTGTGATTGAACTTCACGAATGTGCATTATTAAAAAATGAAAGAATGCTAGATGTTCAATGTGCAGGAAAGAAAGAAATGATTCAAATGCAGGTTTCAACATTGATATGCAAGAAAAATGACTAAACTGTGGTAATGTCGATGTGAGTTGTGTGCAGTACATAACAAGTTGCTACAGGGTGCATGCATACTATTACAAATTTCAACACTATTGATACTATTATTGTCAAATATACAAATTAAGCTGGTTTCTATGATAAGAATGATATGAGAAATTCCACTGATTGCCAACTTTCCAGTTCAAGATACAAATGGTGCTGCATAAATATTGGTACACATATGTCCTTACTGTTCCAAGGTACATCTTCAAATCATAAACATATTTGTTTCTGAATACAAAAGAGTGCTTCAAGATTGAGCCATAAAATAATTAAATGTTTAATGTTTATTTCTAGTGAATGTCACAAACCCATGTTCAAACTTAACTAAGTAACATTCTGGTGTTTTTTGAATGTCACGAGCCCATGCTCGAACCTCATTAATAGAAAATATAAATTTTCATCTTGTTGTGCTTATCATATTAAGTGCAGATTCAGCATCAATGACAATTGTATATAGTAGACAAAGTTATAGGAGCAAGCTGAACAGAAGATGTAAAATATGTATAAACTAGAACAGAAGTGTTTTCATGCAGCCATTCTGAAGAGAGCAATTATTTCTTCATCTTCAGAATTCTCAGTCAAGATTTTGAGGCTTCATTTCTATGTTATCACAATATATGCTGAGGAGGATATAGAATTTGATAAAGTTGCAATTGACAGTAATACAAAAATGGGAAATATGCTGCCAGTATGTAATCAAAATGTTCACAAGCTTCATATACAGTGAAGAGGACGTCATTTATCTGCCAGTTATGGGCTTGAGCTTAAAAAATAAGCCATATTTTCAGAAATATCAATTTTCAGTGCTTATTCTCAATGAGTTCTTGTTATTTTGTAAAACTATGCTTAATATTTTGGCATTTGAAGCTGAGTAAAAATAGTTATGAAAACTTCATATGATGCCCAAAAGTTATATACTAGATTTCCAGTTGTCAACAGGTATGAACGCAGATTTTTATTGATAAATTTAAAAAAACCATAACCACTACTGGTTTACAATATGAGCTCACAATTTTTTGACAGTCACAACAGTATAAAAGATGTATTTATAGTTGTAATGCAGATGTTTCAAACAGTCTCGGGTTTATAAGGTTTGAATCCATATATGGTTTGTAAAATGAATTAATAATAGTGTAGCCCGAGTGATATGTTAACAACTTGCTAACAAAGAATAGTTCATGCATAAAGAGCCCAAGTTTTAAAAAGGAAGCTTCATAAAGATATATGTAGAGTGCCATACCATATGGCATGCAGATAGATACAAGGTAAAACCAGTTCAGCTGATAAAGCTGAGTTCCAGATGTGCATGTATAGTAAAAGGTGTTTAAACTCCAGTCAAAGAAAGCCCAAATTCTCCTCACCCAAGGTGACATGAACAAAGGAAAGTTTGAATTCATTGAAAATGACAGACAAAGAGGAAGCAATGAGCAGCATATTCAAACAGAAAACTATAGAATGAGTAAAAGAGGAAAGTGTCTTATCTTCAAGTGAAGCATACAACCCCAGGTAGATGCATCGACAATGCCATATCTCATGGCATGAAACCCAGAACACAATGAGTCAACTCCAGTTCACAACACGTGATGGAGAGCCAAGTTCAAAATGTTCCATTAACAGCAGAAGAGCCCGAGTTTCATGGAAGAGCCCCAGTTTCATGGAAGAGCCTGAGTTCTTATAAAGATCAACATGCAACACTATTTTAAATAGCAATAAACTCAAGGAAAAATACATAGAGCCTGAGCTCTTCAAACAAACAACTCTAGATTACATAGTGAGCTCCAAATCACACAAAGAGAGCACAAAGAGAAGTAGTATGGTGGTTCCAAATAGGAAGAACCCTAAGTTTTTCCCAAAATGAAGAGTAAATGAGCTGAAATGAAAAGCCTTTGTAAGTTTTAATAAAAGTTTGGAGTCCACAAATGCGAAAGTGAATACCATGTCAAACTGTAGTACATGACACCTCATCACATACCTTTGTTAAAATGGGGATATTTTAAAAATAGGTCATGTTGACCATGCTATGGTGTCGGCCATGCTTTGGAGGTTAGGGTTTTTATGAAGATGTAATGGTGATTTGTGTTGTAGGTTGGATTTTTGCATCTTAGGTTATCATAGAATATAATTTAGATATTTTAAATATATTCTTTGATATATTTTAAATATTTTAATAT
>MU224979.1:3142015-3173700 GCA_018584345.1 Thuja plicata | reverse complement strand
AGAAAGAAAGCCATCTCTTTAATAGAGAGGTGAGGAGGGAGTTACATTGTAACTCCCATTTCTATAGATGCCACATGTCATAAGTGTGTGAGCCAAGTGTAGGATTCCTCATAAGGAGGAATATATAGGAATAATAAAGGATACCTTGGTTTATCCTAGTAAATATAACAACCAAGGAAAGATTAATTCTAACACTCACCAAGGCAGGATGGAATAGAAAGTGGTCCAAGGGTATCCCTTTCTTGAATTATCCTAATAAGAGATAACCTTAAAATGAATGGGAAAAAACAATAATAATAAGATCAGTGTTTTATCCATTGGTTGTCTATTTGAGAGACACAAGACAGGATAGATGTGAACCATCTATGAATGTTGATCCAGCATAGAATCAGTCATTTGTTTGAGATACATGTATTAGCATAGTAGAGCTTTCTTGATGAGACAAGGATTTCTTAGAGCCTCATGGGCCTGTACGAGCCATGTTCTGACACTCCATTGTTGAGTCTCGACATTGTACCATGTATAGCTTGAGTAGTGACCTTGACCTACTCATATTGAATCCTTGTATTGGATCTTTGTACCATGCCCAAATTTCATGCATCTTCTTGGCATGAGTGTATCCCTTTCTGGTGTGAGTTCTTATCTTGTGTGTGGTCAGGATATTGTCTCCACATGCATAGTAGGGTGGGCCTAAGGGTTCCACGTGGTAGGGTGGTGTTTCACTATACCACTATTGGGGACCAGTGTATAGATGGTGGATGACTTTTGGTGATGAATTTCTCGAGCATGATGTGCTCTTTTATATTCCTTCTTGTCATTTTCATGTTTCATTTTTATACTTGATCTAGATTATTTTTTAATTTGATTTTATCTTATGTCCTGATGTCGAGTGTGTATGGCCTCAGATCATGCCTTTTCATACTCCCTGATGTGGATTTGTACTCATTTCAGTTGTGCTTTGGACTTGGTATATTTGTATTTTCCATTTTAGACTTGTATAGAAAGCTACACATTTGTTTATTTTTGTTGTGCATGTATTTTTCATGTTCCTACACATTTGTCTTTTCCTATTGCACATGTGTTCAAAATAGTTGTGCATATGTTCATCCTGCGAATATGTTAAAACTTGTAGTGTTTAAACATATTGTTGTGCAATTGTTATCAGTTGATCCATTGCATTTTTGCAGAGAGATGTTCCCTTGGGGTAGTGCAAAATCTGATTCCATGATTGGTTTCCCCATGCTTATAGGACCTTTTTCATGTATTTACTCTCCATTTTCCATTTTATAATTATGTTGTTACTCTCACTTTTCGATTTGGGTTTTAAAATAAACTTATAATTATTTTTCTTTGAGGATGAGTGTGTCTACTCAATTAGATATCATAGAAATTGGTCTGGTCTCATCCTATGAGGTTCTTGGACTTTTCCAGACTACCATGAGGTGACTTGAATGTGTTTGTTTGTTCTTGATTTTTTTTGGGTGTCTTGGAACCCTTGGAAGGTTGTTGAGTCTTCTGCTTGTGAATTTTTATGCAATGGTTGTGCTTCTATTTCTATTTGGTTATTGTATTATGGTTATTAGATGCACTTATATGGTTAATTCATACCTTAACCTTTGAAAAAATGTTAAGTGCTTATTTTTCCTTAGGTTCTTAGGGTTCCTCAGTGGGGAATTACATGCTAGGTTGTACCACTAGTAAGTTAAGGAGCACCCCTCTAAAGATGGATAACTATATTAATTGGATTCCAAAACTTTTTGGTCTAGGAGTCTAGCTATTCTCATCCCCAAGTTTGAATTTTTGAGTTCAAGCATATCCAAACCCAGATCCTCAGACCTTCCTTTCTAAATTTCCCTACTCAAGAAACAACCCCTAGACAAGATCACACCCTAAGGTTTCATCAAGGCTTAATAAACACTAGACCCCGAGGTCAAGAGTTCTTTTACTTATACTACCTTATATAAAAAGGAAATATTTTACTATATTCTTGGTCTAATATCCCTAGTTCCTCTCTCCCATGATCCAATTTTGATATAAATGAGTGCCTTTGGACTTTCTGTCCCAAGGATCCCTTCCCGACCATCCCTTCTTCTTTAGGGAAGCTTATCCCAAGATGTCTAAACCTAGATTCCAAAACCTTGGCCCATAAAGTGTTAGTATAGAAGAAGAATTTTTTTTATAAGATACTAAATGAAACCTTGTTTCTTTTAGAGGACATGGGTTGATAAAATGGTAGAACCAGCAAAAGCACTTGAGGCAAACCTAGAGCCAACACCATCAACTCCCCTAAGAAATAAGACCAAATAATAGTTTCTTCTAGAGAAAACCTCGGTCACCATGAAGTATGTGTACCAAGGATAGGCAAGGATCTCCAAGCTAGAGAGAAAAGTTCAAAATATTACAAATAATAACATTGGGGATATCAATTTGAGTGTCATCTAAACTACTTCAAAGAACCCACCAGTGGGGTCTCATTTCTTAAAGGACCTATATGATTTTGCATGCCTCTGCGTAGCTTCCTTCCCACAATATTTCCAATATTTGGAACTAGTTTTGACCTTTTCCCACTATTACTTTGATCCTGAGAGGAAGTGTGTCAATGTAGAGAATAAAGAGATTGCAAATTTTACTCCAAATGTAATCCATGTTGTCCTTCATCTCCCAAAAAGATACAAGTTCACTATGATAAGTGACAAGGATGCACTAGCCCAATACTCATTGTGGGAGGATTTGTATAAGTTATTCTTGAATGACAACAAGCTCATTTACCCAAGGAAGGACAAAGCCAAAATATTAGATGCTATCATGTACTCTAACTTCCTTCCACCCATCCAGGGTATCATCACCATGTTATGCCACATCTTTAGGAATTTAATTGCAAAGAACTACCAGCCCTAGATATACTACTTTATAGTATGCATATGTATCAATTATGTGCATTTTGATTGGGTATAGATTATTTCCAATGAATTGAATAAGAAACGCCTTACAATCACAAACTTGTGGTAGTTCTATATGAAATCCCACGTCATCTTTCTAGTTTCTAGAATAAATCACTTCTAGGAAGGCCTAGAAACCTAAGGTACACAAGAGGACAATCTGAATAATGCCCTCCCCTTGGAGTACTACCCTCAGCTTCATTTTTCTTAGTTAGCAACCAATTTCCACTACACCAATGACACATTCATTTTTGACAATATTAACAGGTTTATTAGAGATATCAAATTTTAGCTCTCGAAGGATTCAATGACATTGATAGATGGATGGGGGTGTTTTTACCTAAGGTACATAAGAGGACAATCTGAATAATTCCCTCCCCTTGGAGTACTACCCTCAGCTTCATTTTGCTTAGTTAGCAACCAATTTCCACTACACCAATGACACATTCATTTTTGACAATATTAACAGGTCTATTAGAGATATCAAATTTTGGCTCTCGAAGGATTCAATGACATTGATAGATGGATGGGGGTGTTGTTTCACCCAATTAAAAATATGTACATATATGTGGATAGTATTTTTTACTGGGAAGTCGTACCTCATTCCCCAACACTATAAAGATCTAGGGTATTTTTTTAGAATTTTGCAGATATATTTTGGAGGCATGGGAATTAATTATGGAAAAGAATATTCTTGGAGTTGGTTTCCCCTTCTCCCTCAACCACTACAAGTTTGTTTCCACTTTCATTACTAAGGAAGCAATTTTTGAGTTGAAGAGCTTAAACCTTCAGGATTTTTACTATGACCAGGAGACATACAACCCAAAGAAGAGAATAAAGGGAATTCTTCCTAATGACTACCCTAAAAAATTCCTAACTTAAAATACTTTTGGGTGGATTTTAATGACAATTTTGACAGGAGGAAACATTAATTTTACAGGATGATCTCCCCTAAGATGCGATCTTTTGGACTCTCCAAATCCCTACAAACTTTGTAGAAAAATAAGACATTTTGGACTTGTCTTATGAGGTTGAAGGCATAAGTCAATGATGCATTTCCCCAATTCAATGGGACTGTAGACATAAAAAAATATCCCTCAGTACTCTTATTAATTAAATTAAATTTGAGTAATATTCCCCCATAACATTATAGTTAATTTTAATTAATTAATTATATTTTTTATATTCTCCTACCTATTTAATTAAATTTATTTAATTAAATCTAGTTCATATTTTATGATATCTAAATTTAATTTAAATAATTTCCCTCTAAATGTATTAAATTTTATTTAATACAATCCCTTCATTAAATCCCCCTTAAAATCCCCATCACTATCCACCCTAAACCTACTCCTCTAATTAATATTATATTAATTAGACTAATTTTATAATTAATACAACAACTAACCTCCTAAAGGTGATCACACATGCACCCCTCCTATGGGATTTGTCCATTCCCTTTGCCTAAAATATCCCAAGCCATTTTTCTTGCATCTTGTCTTCCCTTCCCTCTTTGGAAGACTCTCAACATGTGACTCACTTTGGGTCTCCCACCCTCTTATACTTGTCATTGAGCCATCATTTTAAAGAGTTTATCACACATGTGTGAGAAACTCTCCCGCTTGCATAATCACTCCTTTATGACATGTGGATCATATGTGGATGCCACATAAGATCCACCTCATCCAAACCCTTCAAAAATCTATAAATAGGAGGCCCCACTCCTTGGAAATCATCTTTCATTTGTGCATTGTTATCATGAGATTTTCATTCTAGGATTTTTCTTAAGCATTTTAGCATTCTATTAAAATATTAATTAAATCTAGAAATTAAATGCTAGGTAAATAAAAATTAATGTTAGTTTCATTTGATCTTGTTTATCATTCTAGCTTTATTTTGCATTCTCATCTTCATCATTTGGTGAAGGCTTGAGACAAGTTCCTAATACTTCTTCTTGAGCTCTTCATCACATAAATAGTTTGCAATGTAGGATTTGATCCATAGAAAGAAAGAAATCAATAGTGGGATTTATATTTTGTGTTGGGAGAGCACACCCACTTTCCTCTCTAAGAGAAAATCAACAAGTCTTGGGTGCACTTGTTTGGCACATCGGAGGTTATATTGGAAGCTATTGTGTAGTTGAAAATTTTATGAATATGTGTAGATTAGATTAGTTTATAACTAACATTTGCATGACTAAGATTGTTCTAGTAGGTAGGTTTTCATCATACACATTTTGGCATGCTTGGTAGGACCTACATCCCTAAAAATTTAAGATTTTTTCAAAATTTGTGCTATTTTCTGAACCTAGTCACAGATTGTCATCTTTGTTTTACAAAGATTCGTCTTCAACCTAGAATTTTCATCTATGCTCTAATATTTTTGTTTCCACTTTGAGATTTTTTTTTGCACTTAGATATCATCATTTGCACAAATTATCATCTATGGTGTAAGATTTGCGTCTGTGCAGAACATCATTTGTGTAGATCGTCATTTGTGTAGATCGTCATTTGTGCAGATTGGCATTTGCAACCTGGCATTATCATCTCTGCCTTGTTTAATTTTCAAACTAGTTCTAGGAGATGGGTATCTTTTGGGTGTTTTTTGAGGATTTTTAGGAAATTTTAGACTTAATCAAATTTCAGGAATCAACATATTGTCTCCAACATGATTCTAGTGGACTATTCTGTAAGAATCCCAACCAGTTCTAACTCTAAAAAATACTGGAATGTTACAATTTTAGATGTTTGAAATTTTGTCAAACACTTTGTAGGTAAGCTCTGATACTACTATAAGGAGACTTACTTTTCTCTAACTCATTCAACTACAAATGAATTCTTTTGTCTCTTGATTTTGTTTTGTTTTCAACAACATGAAGATTTTGTATATGCATTTCAAAGAAGTCATTGGCTTTATGCTCATTCAAATTAAAATTAGTGGAACTGAACAATTCAAAATTAAAATTAAAATCACAAAATAATTATGAGAAATCTCTAATAGTAATTCAATATATGAGATGCAATTCCATGTAAAAGAAACTTGGTAATATTTCACATGAATTTGAAATGCATCTCCAATGGCTAATGATGCATGCATATGAACTATTGTGAATTGACGTGATAGATAAGAGTCAAAATGAGGTCCTCCCAAGGAAAATTAAAACCAATTGAACCAACACAACTAATGTGATGATAATTTCACCCTGTGCTTATATATTCGTCTAGTATGGAAGGCTTTGGAAACTATGATAATTATTGCATCCTTCAAGATTAAACAAATTGTAGGCCTCTTTTTTTATTTACGACAGCCAAGAAATATTAAATTAAGCCTCTATGATGAATCAAAATCCACACACTCCCTTCTACCATTGAATGAGAACTTGGCTACTAGTTATAGCCACTGAGAAATTGCACAATTCACTAGTTTGATTACTAACTAAAAGTGCTCAAAGATCACACAAGAATTCACAATTTTTGCAGATTTCTTTTTCCTAAAACATTTTCCAAAGTCTTCTTTTAAATAACAATAAATTGATAAGTCTAGATATGGTTGTATTTTCTTCAATGAATGTCTTTTTAAACACTTTCATCAAACCCAGCTTCTTCCACATGTTTTTCATTAAACAATAGTTTTGGCATTAAAACATAAACTATTCAATAATTTGAAATATTATTAAATAATATCATCACTTAGGTAACATTAATGCATTTATTCAAATAACATTAAATAACCTCGGCACTTATAATAAGATCATATAGTTATTAATTTAATTAAACTTAATTACTAACACCAATTGTAATTAATTCCAGCATCCACCTAAAAGTACCACACCAAGTGCAACAATTTTACTAATGAATATTATCACCCAAGTGTCATGCCAAAAGTAGTAACTTACCAAGAAAAAACTTACTAGAAATAGTAAGTCCCTCAAACTATAAGCTCTATCAATGTCACCATGAGTCCACACTACTATAATATTGTTGAGGTTCCCTACTAAAAATAGCAACTCTGTCTCTCCCAAAAAGATCACTTACTATAAATAGTAAGTGTATCAACCTGACTCAATGAAGAACAATCCTAAAAAAAATAGACCTACAGAGATAAATGGACCTTTGACTCTACCAAATAGCCCCCTCTATCACCCTAATTAGCCTACAAGGGTCACAAAGATAGGCTAATCTCTCAAACTCCAATGCGCATAAAAATGTGGACATTATAATTTGCCCTCCTTGAAATGGCTCGTACTCAAGAAATCTAAAAAGAAAAACACATAAGTCCACCCAGATCCCAAGGGTAGAATTGTGTAATGGCCTTGCAATCACATGAAAACTCCTATGATGAAAACACCATCCATTGAGCTAACTAGAACACACTATTACCATGCCAATCATAGCAATCCACATAATCTACAGTGCTAACCTTGTCACTACCTAGATCCCAGTAGAGATGAAACTCACAACCATCCATAATAAGGAAAAATGGATATCTGATACCATCTAATAGACCAAAAATCCCTGTACACCCTACCAATCTACTCTATGTATAAATCCCATTTGTGCAACAGGGACAAGTACTCCCATAACCCAGATATCCATCCTCTACAAAATTATCATGGATATGATGACCCTAAAAATTACCTCCTCCTAACTTGCAGTAACTAAACCCATCAACTATAGATGGAGAAAACTCATCCCATAAAGGATGATATGAACGTGGAGCCAACCCACACCGACATGAAACCAAATCCTCAACTAATGATTCAAAAAAGAAATGATAAGCACTCCTCACTATGTAAATATGGTAAAATGCTCCAATCTCTATTAGAGGCTCATCAATAACAATTTGAGAATCAAGAGATGGATCCAATCTCTAACTTTGAATAATTGGTTGGGCAGGATCTTGGGTAACCCTCTCAACAAATCTAGCCACAAAATATTGGTGAGGAAGCATTGTAGTCAAAGTATCTATAATCTTTCCCACTAACATCTGAATACTATGAGAACCCCGGATGAGAGTACCCTCAGAGGCCCTGAAAGGTCCCTCCTACAAAACTAGACTCTTAAGAAATTACTACATAAATGATTCTGTGTAGTGAAAATTATATAAAGAAGCATCAACCCACTCCCTTGCAATCCATAGTTGATCCCTCAAAAACCATGACACTACCAACTACCTATCATTATCAGTTATATGAGATGAAGTAATAGATTTTATTCTGGCATAAGGAAAAAAATCACCATGAGAGCTCGTCTCTAAACCAAATGATCTCCTTCCCATATCCGTTAAATCATAGGGAGTGGTTTCAAAAACTGGCACACAACCCTATGATAAATCGACTCCTACTACCTCAGGCCTCTCAACAACCTTCTCTATATCATCTGTCATCATTCTAACAAATAGAGGACCTAGTACCATTAGACTCTCTTTTTAGTCCTCCACTAAAGTACTCAACTCCAATGTATCTACTACACTTGTACCAAGGATGGATGTAACTGCATCCCTAACACATCCATCACTACCATCTATGAAGTCCAACTCACCAACCACCGCTATATGTAGTTGAACTAGATCTATGGCTGGCATAGACTAAGTATACTCAAACTCTGCAATCCCCTCCCATAACTATAACTGTGACTCTTGAAGAGCCAACTGGGTGCTCTCTAACACCCCATAAGTTTCCTAAAGCTCATGGGTAAGTTCAACTACCTCCTCATGTTTCCCCAAAAATGCCTCATAATAGGTACTCCCCACTCAAGAAGGTGTTCCCTATCAACTAACAACTATACATAATTTTGCCTAAAAAGTTTGATAGCCTCTCAAAGAAAATGAATCTCTACTTGTAAAAGGTAGCTAACACTATGCTCATTTGTCATAGGATCACCCCAATTGTAAACAACAAACAAATTTTGGATAGCATCATAATTGTCAAGAGATGAATAAATATCTCTATCACCCACCCTCAATTGTTTGGACACAAAATATCTCTGCATGCCCTGGCTCCCTTGTACACTCTCTATCTCACTAATCCCACTATGATAGGAAACTGTGTGTACCAGACTCACCTCATGTGTGCTAACAACCTTGGACATGTCCACCAATGAGGTATTGCCACTAGGTACCTCTACAAATACCTCAACTAAAGAACTGGAACCCAGTGTTGTATCAAACTTTGGCCACACATTTTCTTCCTCATCCTCATTTGTGAGTCCCCATAGAAGAGGATCTTTGGACCCATCACAATTATATGATAACTCTAATTCAACATTCAATATATGGTATAATATATCAAACTCATTTTAGTACACATCATTATACCCAAAATTAGAGGTATCCACAATGCTAGTATCAACATCATCTAATTGATACCCCTCTGCTATCTCTGATTGCATACATGACATAATATCATCATGTGAAGAAACAACATTGTGACATGAATCTAAATCACCTGACTCCTTTGATGTAACACTCAAATCATGAATGTCATTATTGGGTAACTCCATGCTCACATCCTCTATAAAGGAGAAGACTATTGTCTCAGCACTAACCCAACACTATGACTCCTGCCATAAAAATTAGAGTTGTTAGAGCTCATATCCTCCTCACAGTCCTCAAAGACAACACCATCATCTAAGGAATCAGAATCCATAGTGGTATCAACAACATCCTCCATACTCACACTATTCACAACATCATCAAAAGGCTCACATAAAGGACTATTGTCCTGAAAATCAGACCATGTAACACTAAAACTACTACCAAATGATATAAAACTACCATCAATTATAGTGAACATGTCATCAGCCTATTCTGTGTCACTATCTATTATATTCTCAAGATGTTGAAACTCAGTACCTCTATCTGCCAAAAAATTAGGCACATTTTCATGTCCCTATAAAAAGTCTCCACCCTCATGTGTGCAAATAGAACTAGTGGTTGACCCACTAAGTACAGGAAAATCCCCACCTATAAAAATATCACATCTCTCATCTTGCCTTTTTTGTGAAGAAGACCTATTGAAATAGGAAACCAAATATTTTGTTTCCTTATCAACAGTCGTTGGATCTGAAAGTTTTTCATTTAGTCTTTTTCTGGGTTTTCCTCAGTTTCTCCATCTCTTTCATCATGGCATTTGTGTATTGTTTGAGATTGGACATATTGTCTAATTGGTTTCCATTTTTCTTGATTTATTGTATGTGTCCATGACAAAAATAATAGAAATACTGTTAATCACTCAAAACCAACAAGTGGGCTCAATGAATTCTACCCCAACATGATGGCAGGGAAGCACTCTAATAGCACTCTAAGAACCCCAACCGGTTCTAACTTTGAAAAATACTGGAATTTTACAATTTTAGATGTTTAACATTTGGTAAAACACTTTGTTGGCAAGCTTTGATACCACTATAAGGAGACTGAATTATCTCTAACTTAAATTCAACTGCAAATGAATTCTTTTGTCTCTCGATTTTGTTTTGTTTTCAACAATATGAAGATTTAGCATATGCATTTGAAAGAGGCTATTGGATTTATGCTCATTCACATTCTAAATATTGGAGCTGAATAATTCAAACTTCAAATTTAAATTACAAAATAATTATAAGAAATATCTAATAGTAATTCAATATATATGAGATGAAATTCCATGCAAAAGAAACCTGGTAATATTTTGCATGAATCTAAAATGTATCTCCAATTTCTAATGTTGCATGCATATGAACTATTGTGAATTGACATGGTAGCTAGGAATCCAAATGAGGTCCTCCCAAGGAAATTTTGGACCAATACAACCCATGCAACTTCTGTAATGGGAATTGCAACCCATGCTTATATAAACGTCCAGTATGGAAGGTTGTGGAAACTATGATAATGATTGTAGCCTTCAAGAAACAAATTTTAGGCCTCCTCTATTGTTTATGACAGCCAAGACATATTAAACACATCCTCTATGATGATTCAAAACTTATATACTCCCTTTCACCATTGAATGAAAACTTGGCTACTAGTTATAGCTTGTGAGAAGTTACACAATTCACCACATAATAATTTTTTGAGGTACTGATTCACCCCCGCTCTTAGTCCCTTACCTAAATATTTCCAACAATTTTTATCATAGTGCATTGGTTCTCTAGATGAAAATTTTAACATCTTTGGAGTATATCTAGGATAATGGAAAGTTATAGGTATCAGAAACATTTAGAGGAAGCCCTAGAATATGCTAATGAAATGATCCAAGAATTAAAGAACAAGATAAAGACATGATTTTCCAAAAGAAATGATCTAAAAAACAAACTGAGAATCCGACTTGATGAGCTTGACAGACTATTAGAAGGGAGTGTCAATTTTCAAGAATTTGATGATGTTATTGTTGATCTATTAAAAAATAATAATGAATTACTTCAAGAAATCAGTCAGATGAATAAGGAACATGAAAGTCAAGACTTGAGAATGATATAAATACTAGAAAGGATGAGAACTATTGAAAGTGCCAAAGAAAATCTTGAAACAGAAAAGGGAGATGCTAAAGAAACAATCACTAGAAAAGATATACTACTATAAAGACAACAAAGAGAGATTCATGCATAGAGAGAACTGATAGAAAGTACTGGTGACAAAAACTTACAACTATAAGTAGAAAATTAGAAGTTGAAGCAAGAGAACAAAGACTTGAAGAACGACCTAAAAGTTGAAAATAAATCAATACAAGACTCAAAATGTTTTGAACAAAGCATGTGACACTATCGGACTGGGATATATCGACAACAACAGTAAAAGAGAATCATAAAAATCTAGAGAAATAAATGATATACAAGGAAATAAACCTTATAATCCTACTTTCTACAACTATGGAAAGTATGGTCACACAACAAATGTTTGTCAAAGAAAACAAGTAAGTCTATTGGAAACACACTCTTCAATAATTATTGTTATAACTACAAGTTTAGACATGGAGCATATGAATGTAGATCTGAAACCATCATTATATCATCTGAGAAATTTTCCTATGGATATTGTTACAAATGTAATCACTATGGACATAAAGCTAAAGATAGCAAGACCAAAACACTGACAACGAGGAAAATGGTACACTATCAAAGAAAAGAAGTGAATAAATGAGTTACATATTTTAAGTGTGCAAAATTAGGACATATAACATCTGAATACAGAAAAGGAAACAATGAAGTAAGAATTGAACCTTGGAGACCATTTGCACTACCATATTCTATTTTCTCAAAATTTGGTCATGCCACCTACAATTGTAGATATATGTTTGCTACTAAAAATGATAGAGATATTAGAGGAAAAATAATTGTAAATAAAGAACAAGTCAAAGAGGAAATAAATAAGTTATGGGTAAAGAAGGAAGTTGATGCAACATCAATAGAAGCCCTTGTGTCACATGGCATAGGGAATTCAACCATCAACTAAGAAAGTATGTAATTATTTAGGAACCTGAAACTTCATTAGAATCATCAATTAGTCCCTTGAATCAATTATGAGCCAAAACATTCAAAGGGCATAAACATATGCAATAAGTAATTCAGAAAGTTAAAAAAATATTAGTATGAGATTATTATCCCTGAATTCATGTTACTATCAACATAAAAGGTACGTTGTTGGCTTGTGATAAATGTTTTTGTAAAAATAAATGTTGGACACCTTAACTCTATATATAACAACACTTATCTTATGAAAGTCACATTCTGAAAATTCATTGCAAAAATAAGCTTGAGTGAAAATTGCCAATTCATCTTACAAAAAGAATTTCTTAAGCGAGTTGATTGAGCAGTGAACCCTAGACAACAAAAATTTTCTCTAACTATATAACAGTTATTATTGATGAGAAGATTGTATCAATCAATAGATAACATGAGAAGGAACCTGAATATCAATTAATTTCACTGAAAGAAACTGTAATGAATGAATTTGGACCATTATCTTGGATACCAAGTAGAGTTATATTGAAAGAAGATGTTAGAGCTTATATTCAATGCAAGAAGAGTGAGATCGGAGATGAAGATATAAGTACAACCTACAAGGAACTATATAAAGAGAATGGAATGCTAAATGAAGAGTATAGACATCTTGAAACAATAGGATTGACACCTATCATGCACAATCAAAAGAATTTTGAATCCGAATGGATTAAATATATATTGAGTAGATTACATGGAGACTACATATGGTTGAAAGGAGATAGAAAAATAGAGATCACAAAGGAAATCATCTTTGTAGCCACTATATTATCGGCTAATGGAAGAAAATGTGTGAAGGAACGAGATTCTAGAATATAAATTGAAGGTGTAATAAGGTATAAGCAAGGTCAAAAAAATATTGTTGCAAGCAACATTTTGGATAAAGAAATGAAATTTGCATCAATGGTTATTGGATACAAGATCTATCAATCAAATCAATTAGACAACTTATCTAGAGGAGAACTATAGGTTGCATATGAGATATTTATTGAAGGAAATAGACATGATTTAGCTGAAATGGTGAGAAATCAACTAATGTTGAATCTGAGAAAAATTAAGAAACCAGGATTGAAGTTTTGAGCATTATTGGTATGTATATTTTTTTATGTACAAGATTATTTTCTAGGCATTGGTAAAGTAAATTGGACAATAGGTGAACCAGTTATAAGTCAAATCAATAGGTATATTGAACAATTGGGAAGTAGTTACAATACATTAATGTGGTTTTATTTCAATGAATTTTAAGCAAGAATGTATGGAAGATATCAGATACCACCTCACATTGTTAAGAAATGTGAGAAAGATATATATTTTCTGGTTAGTAGAGATTCATGAATAATTAAAGCATTGGAACCACAAACTTCATGGCTATAACCTATTGGATATGAAATAAAGGATAATGAACTAATAAAAAGTATTGAGAAACTATTGGAACAACCTAAGGATATGGAAGCTAATCAGTTTGGAACCTATGAATAAGTTTATAGAAGGATAATATAAAAAGAAAAGAAATCAAAGGAAGATGTTAGTAGCACAGTGAGAAAATAGAAATCAACTACCATACCTAAAACATATTCCAAGATCAAGACTAAGTGAGCTAAATAGAGACAACCTACTGATAAGGCAACAAAAGAATAGACATCAAGAACTAGATAGAAAACAATGTAGTCTACAACAAGGAATAATACAAGAGGATAATCAGCAACA
This sequence comes from Thuja plicata, assembly GCA_018584345.1. Lineage (NCBI taxonomy): Eukaryota > Viridiplantae > Streptophyta > Pinopsida > Cupressales > Cupressaceae > Thuja > Thuja plicata. Next base: position 3,159,581 of record MU224979.1, on the reverse strand, counting down.
GAAGAAAGCAAAAGGACACAAAGAAAGGACATTGAACCTAAAATTGAACAAACAAGATCAATAATACTGAGGACAAATAATGACTTAATGGAAGGAATAAGAGAGCATGGAACTATCAGACACATACATGAAATCAAGTACAGGCATTGGTCAGAAGAAGAGAAGAAAATTATAGAAGATGCAATAATATTTCAATTACAAAAATTCAAAAGATTTCCAAATGAGTTAAGACATAATATTCCTGAGGAACTACTTGAGAAAATCTATATAAGATGGAATGAAGCCGCAGAACAAGAAAATTTAAGCAGAGAAATAAATTTAATTATCACAAAACCAAGAACAAGTGTTGAAGAAATTGATTTGTTAATGACAAAATATGAATAAATATTTCTCAAAAAGAGAAGAACAGTCAAGTTACTAGAAAGATTACAAAAAGAAGTAGAAGAAGATGCACTATAAAAATGGAATATGATTTTTACTACAGAAAGAGAAGACACCCCAATAATATTTAAAGGACATGATGATCAACCTATTGAAATGCAGGATGAATCTGATGATGATACAAGTACTGAGGAAGATGGATATCTTGAGGAAAAACTCACACCAAAGGCTACAAATGAATACGCTAAAACATAACAGGAAACACATGCTACTAACATAGCACCCACTATTAGTGAGATAAAAAAAACTGAAGAAGAACAAGTTGCAAGAACTTTACAAAGTATGACTATGAATACAAAATCATAAGAAAAGATAAATAGATATTTAGAAAGTGAAGAAATGGAAGAATTAGATGAAAGACCCGACTTTGCAATTTTGAAGAAAGATCCAAATAAGTTACATTACAAGGAACAACTAGTATGTGTGGAGAAATACAAAGAAAGGATAGCTATATAGAAATACTTAAGGGAGAAACAAAAGAATAAAATCATGAAGAGAACAGTTGAAACATTTTCAAGATTACTACCAACAATCATTGTTGATTAGAATTAATGAATTAAAACACAATTAAGAACATTTGTGGACACAATCAGAGACAATTAGAATATGAAAGAAGAATTGAGAGGAAAAATGCAACACAGATCATTTACTGACAAAAGCATACATAAAATGATAGAATTTACAAAAGTGTTATTGGAGAGACTAAAGGACATAAAGGAGACATTAACTAAATCGATTAAAATCTCAAGAAACCGCTTACAAGTAATAATACATCTATTAGGGAATCATACATGTTAGCTATACTTATGGATATGATGCAAAAATAGATACAAGCTACATCTAACCTGCTAAGAACAATAGAAAATAATGATAAAGAAGATATCAACAACATAATAATCAATCTGAAAATTCATATCATGACAATCAATCACCTACAGGAGAAATGTAATATAGTTTTGGAAAAAGTACAGAAAGGAGGAGAAAAAAATGACTAATACCACAATAGTCATCACATCTTTTGGTCATCCTCGGAATTGTTGTCAAAGGGGGAGTGATAACAGTAAGCAGAGTGATAAGAATAAATAATAATAAGATGGGAGTAATGAAAAGAATGGGAAGTGATGAAGAAAATAAAATGATGAAATAAAAAGTTGAAGAGAGTATATGAAAAGGGGGAGAAACATATAAAATGGAGAATAGTAAGAAGAATGATGATAGAGAGGTTTTTTCATCAATGCCAAAGGGGGGGATTATTACTTGAAAAAATCCTCTATAGGCTAATGAATGATTTTGAAAAGATTGTCATTGCTGGAAATTAACATCAAGTATGGAGTATTATCGGAAAAGAATAGACTATCGACAAAAAGGTTATGATTATTGTCAAAGTTTATCAGAAAGTTTTATCGGAAAAAGGAAATGGAAAGCTTAGAATCAAATATGATATCCTACAAAAGAATCAAGGAACCCTAATTAGGTTAGACATAGGTCAAAAAGATACTTTAAAAGGAGATAAAAGGGAGATAGAGATATGAGAGAAGGAGGAGATATACTAGAGAAGAAGAAAGAAAAAGTATCGGTGAAGTCTAGAAAAACATAAATCGGGAAAGGAACAAAGCAGAATGAGATCTAACAAGATTTAGGAGAAAGAACTCACAGGTCAAATTTCTTGTTGATTTATTCCTAACAGTCTAGCAAAATGATTTTGAAAACCCTTAAATGGGTAGCCTCTAACCGGACTTAAAACTTCTATTCAAGAACTTATTGTAAATCCTTTAACAAGGTGAACATTGTATAAGTGGGATAAAATCTCTTAATAGATTAGTCTTTGAAAGTAATTTCAATAGTCCTAATAGGGTATTAATTACTTCTAAAAAGTTAAAGTCATTTAGAAGATGACATCTTTGTAAGATCTTAATCAAGCACCTTATTATTGTAGTGATAAGTTGTGGGTTTCATCCTCACCACAGTTTTTCCCTCTTAACAAGGTTTTTGGTGATACCAAAATATTGTGTTAAGTGTTTGAATATTTATATGTTACATGTTTACTTATTTTTAAGTTATCAACTATCAATTAATATTATAGAAGTTATTGGTAAAAGATAAAACAAATATTAGTATAGGTGAATATAACAGTTTAAGTTTGAGATTGCTAGGGCAAAAGTGTGAATTGTTTCAGGTATTGATTCACCTCCCTCCCCCATCTCAATCCCTTACCTAAATCTTTCCAACACTGTATCACCCTGATTAGCCTATGAGGGTCACAAATATAGGTTAATCCCTCAAACTCCAATGCACATAAAAATGGGGACATTAGAACTATCAACTATCAATTAATATTATAGAAGTTATTGGTAAAAGAGAAAACAAATATCAGTATAGGTGAATATAACAGTTTAAGTTTGAGATTGATAGGGAAAAAGTGTGAATTTTTTGAGGTATTGATTCACCTCCCTCCCCCCTCTCAGTCCCTTACCTAATTCTTTCCAACACTCTATCACCCTGATTAGCCTACGAGGGTCACAAATATAGGCTAATCCCTCAAACTCCAATGCACATAAAAATGGGGAAATTAGATATTTATTCTAACCTTTTTTCTCTGCCATGTCACATTTATTTTTTCTAGTTTTGAGTGTTACTAATCAATTTCCCTTTTTTAAGAATTTCAAGGTTAAAGACTTTAAGATTACTAATATTTTCATGCATATTTCCTTAGATTTTAATGGATATTGGGAATGAACTTGTATGCTTTAAAAATTATTCCTTGAATGCATGTTTCTTAAAAGAATTAACCACATCTAATCTTGAATGCATAAGGGAATGAACCTCACAAACTCTTGAATGATTTAAGTGGAAAATTCACACCTTTCTTACATGTTTTCCTTCTTGATGTGTGGGAAATAAATTTTTTTTACATGATTAACCATGTTATTGTGTCTTTTTCTTAGGTATAAAATACTTAGTTGTTCTAATTAAGTTCAATTTGAAATGAACTATTTTTGGTGTGTTTGAAGAATTGTTTCTCAACACTTCTCTTGATATATTTGTCATTAGATAGATCCCTTAATTAATGTGACACTATGATTAAAATATAGCTGTATCCTCTCCTCTCACCTTCGTAGAATTTGGATGAGGAGAAATATTAGCTTAATCTAGCTTTTAGAGAGACATGTCTAGAGCGTGTGGTTCCCCTTTAGAGGATGACCTCAAACTGGTAAATACCCCAGCCGGTATAGAAATGAGACACTGAACAAAAAGTTATCTTGATCCCACCAAGCTCACTCATGGTATGTGGATGATATTTCAGATCGGGAGAATAGTGCCCAAGGAGTCAACGTGGTCCACTAGAGACTTAATTATCTCACACATATACAAATTGATAGGGGGGATGCCATGGATCTTACTAGAAACTATAAATTATTAGCCTACCTGATTCACCTCTGAATGGTGACTTATTATAGTGCAAGGAGAGGGAAGATTTCCCCCAAGATTCCCATCATACATGCCCAAAGGTATTGTGTTGCAAAAGGTATCTTCGTAGCACAACAATAATACCTATAAAAAGGGAAAAACACTGGCACCCTTCCAAGGGTGAACTATTGTGTGAGCTAAAGGACTACCAAGAAATGGGCCTATAATATTTCATGTGAATCCAATTCCTTAAGGTAGCTATTTTTTGTACTATCTTCATTATTTTAAACAATCTAAAAACATAGGTGGCTTGAAAGGGAAACTTGAACACACATTAAAAAAACTTAAAAGTTGTATCAAAATTCCCCAAAGTCACAATTGCTTGTATCCTGCAAGGTTACTTTGTCCCTTGAAGAACTATTTTTAGATGGGTGTCTTCAATAATTGTCAATTATGTCAAAAATCTGAGTCAAGGTATACATAGCATAGTCAATATCTTTTATGTATGTAGAAAATCAGTTCTTTCCAATGAATAATTGACCTCAAATAGTCCAAAATCGGTCAAAATCCTACATCATTATATTCGACTTGGAACCTGTGTCTTCTGAGATCAACGTATGCATCTGAGAATCAACATCTCCATCTGAAAAAAAATTAATTACCAAACTTTTCCAAAATCCATCATTTTTAGTTTCTTAGAGGTCCATCAAGTCAATTTGCCTAAATCAAACCTTTTCCTCCTTTATTTCATCAATCCTTCATCAATCTAGTCTTTCACATTTAATTAAGTTATTTCAATGTTGGCTGAGGAGAACCATCATAATATTTGGAATTTAATCCTCATCCAAATCAAATCAATCAAACCTTGATGCAATGTCCTCACAATAAAATTATTAAAAAAAATCAAAACAAATCAAACCTTAAGGTCTGGCCCTCATAATCAACATCAAATTGAATCTTGAGGCCTTTCCCTCACATCCAACATCAAATATAACAATATTGAGGCCCTCCCCTCACATCCAACATTTTTAAGGTCCTTCCCTCACAATCACAAAACCCAACTATTCCTCCTAGTCCCAAGTTCATCTCTCACATTTTACATCTTTCATCCTCATTATTATATCTTGATCATCCCCAATCTAGCTTAATTTTCCTAATTCATCTAATCAAGGTTTTATTCATCATACCAATCCCCATCCTACTCATCCATTATAATACACATTAGCATCAAATTTTATTCATTAATTCTTGATCCAATCTAATCACATCATCATCATTCTAATCCAATCAAAACCCCTCATCTAAACATCATAATATGGATTGGTTTCACAAAATGGTTGAGGACTTTTGAATGCTAAACCATGAACCTAAAATGGTACCTCAAACTTAACCAGCCTATCAATCACATCCATCCAACTCATACATTCCTCATAACAATCCAACCCCTAACTACTCATATCTCTCATCACAGCCCACTTACCAAGTCAATCCCATAACATCATATTTATCTACCATATCCCCATCCATTCTATATTAACACATCATTTCCAATTCAAATCCTTCTTAAATTTATTATCCTTCCTCTACCTTTGACAATAGAAATTCCACATATGACTCCCTCCATATCCACCTTTCCCAAGAGATTGAACAACTTCAAAACATTGTCCTTAGCTTGAAAAATGGGGGTCAAAAGAAGAATTTTGCATTTGAAGACATATGTCCTTCCCCATTTATCCAAACCCATAATCCTCATCTCCCATCCAATCTCAATCCTCCACAAAATCCCCACATTTTGAGCTTGATTTCCAAAACCATAATCCAAATCCTCCACATAATCCTAATCCTCCAAAGCCCACATCATCGTCATCCTACACTACCTTTTCCATTGACTGGATCCAAGGGCTAGAAGAGAAGTTTAAATCCCCAAATCAATTTGTGAAATATCCTCAATTCATGAACCCATCTTCATCCCCTCCAAATCAAGAAACAACTAAATCTCCTGAGTCTCATGAGTCATCCATCCCTCCATTCACCCAAGTTTAAGGTTCCTCTTCCTCCATAATATTACCCTCACAAGTCCACACATGTCAATACCTTGTTCCAAAGCATGACAATATGGATTCCTCTTCTCCTATAGATCTAAATATTCCTTCATCTTATGATACCTCTCTATCTTATGACACCTTTCCATATGAAGATCCCATCATTACATATCAAGATTCACTTATCCTCCTTAACCCATCTCACAATCCCATTCCTAATCAAGATAAATACATCCCTTTCATTCCATCCATGAATAATTCTCCACCATGTCAAGAGTTAACCTCTACCGACACTCCACTTCATGAAGATATTCCTTATATCAAATCCACTAATCCACCTTCATTTCAAGATCAAACAAATTAATTTCATGATTACATCCCCTCTATCCCATTGCATGATCCCCTTCCATCTCAAGATCCACTCATTCCTTCTACTCCACCACATAGTCCTCTCCAAAGTCAAGATGAAAGTAACCCTTCATATCCATGTAATGATCCCAATCCATCTCAATATCTTTTTATCCCTTCTAATCCCCCTCATAATCTTAATAATCTACATGATCCTAATCCTCCAAAAAATCCCATCACACCTATCCAATCCATCCATGATCCTCATACATATAAGCTTGGTTCTTCCACCTCTATCCAACATGGCTTCCTTCAAGATCCTATTATTCCTTCCACCTCTCCTCCCAATTCACATGGACTCACATATTGTGTTCAAATTAATAAGCATCCCATTGAAAAAATAATGTCTCAAGATGTTGGTAAAACCTTCCAAATCCAAAATCCCTCCATCTAAACTCAAATGTTTCCATCCCCCATTATTCATATCCATTTTGGGCCCTTATGTCCAACACTCCATACCTTCCTCATCTAATCCATTTTGGGTCCTTATGTGGACCCCAAAATCAAATCCTTCATCCCTTCTATCTATTTTGGGTCCTTACATACATCCATCCACCATATTTAAGTCCACCACTCCATCACCTCTAATCCTCAAGAAATATCAACAAAGGCACACATCCTTGAATTTATTCCAACATTCATCCTTCATTATTCCATCCATAAACTCTCCAAAATATATATCCTCGTGCACCCATACAATTTCTATTGGAAACAATTTGGATGCCAAAGCTAAAATGCATAAAAGCTAAAAACCACAAAAATCCAAGGACCAAAATTTCCCATATAAAAGACATGTTCAAGAAAAGAAACATATGATCCAAAATAAAGAAAAATTAAAAAGACCACAAATGCCCAAAATTAAAAATTAAAAATCCTAGCCAAAGCACATACCCTTCTGTCGGGTTTCATTCTAGCTAAGAAGGGAGGATTTGATCGGTTGCATGTCGAAGGTGACTCCTCGGTCATAATTAATTCTTTTATTAAAAGACAATCTTCTTCCTGGCAACTCACCTACACATTACAAGAGGTGTACTTTTCCCACACACTCCACAAAGGTAACAAAGTCCCAGACATGTTGGAAAATCTTGGGTGTGATGGGCTCATGACATCAGCAATCAACTCAATCGAGCTCATTGTAGTGAATGATGACCTCCGAATGTTGATTAACGAAGACAAACCACTTCACAACAGCTAAAATTAAATTCCTTTTTAGAATCTTATGATTTTGTACATTAATGCAATCTCAAGGAAACTAAATAATCGTAAACACATCCACCATTATACCATAGGGATGCGTGGAGGTCTACGTATAGGAATGAATTTTAACAAGGATAATCAAAGATAATAAATCACATGTCAATCAAATTAATTCACATGTGCAAGCCAGCTCAACTGGGAGATACTGCATTGAATACCACAGAGTATAGAATTGATTGAATTGAATAGTTTTGGTATCCGCTATAAGTTGAGGTCTGTCCATTTATAGAAAACCAATTACACGGTGGAATAGCACAAATTTGAAATGGCAGCTTTATCTGAAGTATGCGTGTGATGGGATTCATGCTCCAAGCTTCACAAGGAGGTGCTACCGAAGAACTTTAGGATCTGGCTAGCTCTGAGGGTTGATGAAGAGGTTTTGCTGGCAACTATTAGTGACTCCGTCTTTGAGAGTATGTTCATTGCACGACCGGCCTTCATCAAATGGGCGATAAAATAGGTAATTGGGGATGAACACCTAATCCCCACTTCAAAGCAGTTCCTTTACCCTTCTTAGTTAGTATCAATATTTCTCTCCAATGCAATGGATTTGGTACAATCTGTGCACTTAATTGAAATTCTAGCATTTAAAGTCATTCAAAGAAAATTTGGATTGGTCATAATCTAAAAATTGCCATGCAACATTATGACCTATGGAGTGGCCAAGCTCTTGTGGGGGGCTTATTTTCATGACATCAAATATTGCAATTTCATGATTTTCTAGCAACATATGACAGAGTAAAATGAACGCTTGACACCAATAATGCTAAATATCTGAACAATGTTCTCAAGGTTACTGCGAGGGTGCTTGGAGTGTAGCTAGAAAGTAGAGTGAGAAAGACTACTGGCGCTCTACTAGAACTCCTAGGGTTGTCAAACCCTACAACTCCACCACATGATACCCTAGTCGACCTACAAAATGGAAGCCATCATGTCATGGCAAAGAATGGAACATTTCGGAGGAAGGGGAACCGTCAGTTGAAAGGGATAAAGATGTACATTTTCATTGATATGGTAGATTTGGTCTCCAACATGGAAATGTAGATGTAACAACATAGAAAACCCTACATACAATAGTTGGTGACACTGACTGGGAGGAGATAGCTAGCTAGGAACATGGGAGTGGCTAGAGGCCGTATCGCTTAACTACTTCGGGCTCTGCTGAGAAGGAAGATGTGCCCCATGGCTCTGGGTGGGAAATGCCCAACTCTTCGGGCAGATCTTAGGAATGGACAAAATTTTACACTTGGGAAAAAAAAAAAATTTTGTTTCATTCGACTATGTCCTAAACTTTTGTGCCCATGTGGCAAATACTATAGTTCGGGTATTTAGCTAAAATATTTATTTTCTAAATATAGCTAAATCAAATTTTGTACCAAAACTGAACAAGAGAGCCGATAACAAGGTCAACTGACAAATATCACCAACTATTATCGACTAGGACAAGATGACGACCAGTACTGATCATGATGAACTGATGAGAATTACCGATCAGGAGATACCGACAAACATTACCGACCAGGATACACCGATGAAAATTACTATCTAGTTGAACCTTTATGCATAACTGACAGAAACAAAATTTGTATCAGAACCGACGAGCATAACCGTTCAGAGGAACCGAACATCCTAAATTTTTCTTGATGATGTAGATGGTGATTTTGTATTTGAATGACTTCTTGAGTATTTTGTATTGTCACAAAATCTCTCTGCTATATTCTATTTGAGCAAGGATTCTGGGTTTTCTTGTTGTTTCTTTCCTGGATGAGCTCTTGAACCATCTTATATTATATTAATAAATATATTTAGTGGCTTGCCCACTTTTGCTTAAAAAAAAATTAAAAATTAAAAATCATGTGGATTACCAAGATACTTATTAAAGAAATGATTCTAAAAGAAAAATCCAAACTGGCATCCAACCTTGCTAGTAAAAAAACTTCTTCCACTCATAAATCCTCCAATCCTCGATCTAAAAATCCTTCATCTTCCAAATCCATTTTGGGTCCTTATGCACCCAAATCCACTATCCTAAGTCCATCTCCTTTCTCCTTTATTTAGGTCTTTACATCCCAAAATCCACATCTTCTCTTCCATCTCCTTCATAATATCTATAACCACCCTAATTTGGTTTGGTCTAACTAGAGACCCTATTTCCCCTAAATGTGATCGTGCCCCTAGTTTTGTCAATCCAACTACTCGATTATTGGCATAATTCATCAAAATCAATTAATCTCCTAAAATCAAAGTGATTTCATCACTAACTCACATTAATTACCTTGGCCTATTTAAATAAAGTCAACCCAATTAAATCCTTGGATAAAGTAATTAATTAAAAAGAATTAAATAAAATCTCTAAATATAACTCATCACTTGCACATGGAAAGTCAGCCCATCAACGAATGATATTTCACTCACATGGATCACCAAAGATTCAATCCTCACCTCTCCTCAAAAGTTGATCTCAACCACTCATTTCTCAGATTCTTTAATAAAAGGATTGAATTTTGAGCTCAATAGGCCCACAATTTTAGAATTTTGAATGCACTCTTATGCTGTCATTTTTGTTTCATGATTTCAAATAGCTAATTAGATAACTTTGATTTTTGATTCAGTGAATATTTGCATCATTTATAATCATGAATTGCATGATAGTTAGCTTCAATTTCTCAATAAATCTTCCATTCTAGGGCTGAGTGTGTCACTAATTTAATGCATAATCTAAGGGCATTTAAAGCTTAAATCATACTCTTCTTAGATAGGAAGAAATATGTTGATTTCAATGGTTTCATTATGATTTTCAATTGATTTCCATATTTATAACCATTGATGCAATGAAATATTGAAGTATTGTGTTGCAACTTGCAGGAACATAGTTCACACACACATTTTTGGCACCCACCATGGGGCAGAGCCCCAGATTTCTCACCATTTTTGAGCTAATTTATTATCCTTTGACATTGTTTTTGGGTGTAGACTCACATTTGGAAGCAAAGGATAGCATTTAGGAGAAAATAATAACATCTCGGAAAGAAGCTCGCATCCAGGATATCCTAGATCACATCACATTAATACTAAATCATTTCTGATAAAATCTCGCATTTGGTTAATCCTAGATTGCATTTAGTATAAAAGCTCTCATTTAGGATCTTTTCTTGCATTTAGTCATTCCTGGATCACATTTGGGAAATAAGATCACATTGGTTAAGTTCAGAGTTGCATTTGGTTAGTCTAATGACATGATTGATAAATTTGATGACTAATCATCTGACTTTGCATTTTTTTGGATCAATCTTATTGTTTGAGCAACCTAATGAGTTCTTGCATGATGTTGCTGAAGACTTCTTTGGCTAAGAAGATGGACTGAAACTACTAACATGTGGTTTTTTAGGTTTCCTTATGTGTTCAACCAAACTTCTTTTGGAATTCTAGGAACTTAACACAATTTCTCTACAATTCGTAACTTGATTAGAGAAGTATGCTCTTTTCCTTCATGGAAAATCAGAACCTCGAACATCAAGTTAAGATTTGAATAGAAATAGGGGAAATAAACTTAATTTCTCAAAAAAATTTTGGTTAAATTCTTTGATAGGAACTTAATTTTTGAATTTGAATTTTATTCTTAGTCCAACTAGAGGATTATTCTCTTTTCCCAAGTTGTAAAATTAGAAACTCGATACAGGGGACTAAGTCTTGAGTTTGAAAATTCAAGGGAAATAACTTACATGATGTGTTAGATAGGATAAAATAGCATGGATAAGAGATGATTCTCTTCTTCCTTGTGAAGAATCATAAATCTAGACTCCTAAGCCTCCAATCCTCTTTATTTCTTTTAACTTTAGAGGGCCTTCCAATTGAGGAAAAAACCTCCCGGGAATGACCCGAGTGAGGATAGGTGAATGTCAGCCCTTCCATCTCACTATAATCAAAATTCTTCCTTGAGGCCAAAGTAATGGAAGATATAATTGGTTTTGTCCTTGGAATTTTGACTATCATTCCTTGGACATGCTATTATGTGTGTAAAGCGGTTCCGCTTGAATCTTGCTTGCGAGACTAGACTCATCTAGGTACTCATAGGCCTATATGTCTTAATTTTTCCTTGTACAATTCTATGGGGGATGCTTGCGAATAGATGCCCGAATTAAAACACTTTGTATTTAAGAGCACATGATTCATCTCCAAAAGGTGATAATCTTTGTGCAAGGAAAATAGTAATTGCCCCAAGATACTCTTCATTTCATTCCCTAACTTGTGTTTTGAGTTGGATAATATGACATCATGACTAGAGCCATTGCATGCGTAGTGATGGACATATTCTGATTAGAATTTGAGTGTGTACATGAGTGTACAAGAAAATATTGTTATGTTATTCCATAGATTTTAGGGAATAGGTGTGTTTGGTCATTTAACAACTTGCTTGATGTGTCAAAATTAAAATAACAAGATAAACACCCCCAAACAATCAATATTTTGACAATCACAAACATTTATGCTGCTAAAAAACATTATGGAATTCATCAAACATACCCTAGAGTTGGACAAATTTTCATGTTCTTCAAGACAAAGTGGAAAAAAATAGGAAAAACCATCAGAGAGTCACATTTGGTAAATCTTGGCTTGCATTTGGGAAATAGAAGTCGCATCTAGGAAGAAGTCTCACATTTGGTAAATCTTGGATTGCATATGGTAAACAAAGTCACATTTAGGAAGAATAGGATCACATCTCGTATATCTAGGCTTCCATTAGGTAAGTAGCATCTAGGACAGAGGGTACTTGCACATGTGTCAAACTTAGAAACATTATAGTTATGGATACCATTTTTTTATTTTCAGTTAGAATCTATTGTTCTTGTTGGTCTACCTGTCATTGTTTCTCAATCTAATTGCAAGTCTACCTTGCATGTTATTTAGGGTTTTCACAATTGATCCCAAATCATGTTGTCACATCACTAGAAAATCTCCTTGCTTCCTATCTCACTATCAGGGCATTCTAACCCTCTGACGCTAGAATCAATCACTTTAAAAAATCAAACTTACATTCACCACAACTTAGACAAATGCATTTGGATGGTTCAGAAATCCCTTTTGACATAATTGGAACAATTTTGACAAAATTGATACCTTTCTTTCATGGTTAACACAAGAATTAAACAATACCTTGTTGAGAATTCAGAAAGACCTCCAATCTTTCTTCAATTTCTACAAGGAGATACATCTCGAATGAATCCCTTCTTTGATCAAGGCTCACCTAAAATGGATGGACCTAATCATGAAAGGAGTGTTACCTTTGAGCAATATAACCAAGAAAAATACAAAAGGGAAAGTCAAGAAGAGAGAAATCATGACCTTCCTTTGTTTGATTTGGAAAGTTATGAAGACATGTCGGAAGAAGAATATAATAAACTCAAACAAAGTAGGAAGTTTCAAAGGACCTTGGAGAAGGTCATTGGGGAAGATAAAGAAAAATACTTCATTCACTTAGCTTCTCTTGGAGTTAAACTTCCCAAAGACTATGATATTGAATGATTGAAGGAAGAAGAGGTACACATACCTATCTCCATACTCTCGAAACAACTATATCAAATGCAAATGAAAATCATAGCACTCAAAGAAAGAGTAGTCTAAACCAATGAAGAAATACTCCTTGGAGCACATATGTCCCTTTCCTTTTGACAAAATACCAAACATGGTTCCATTCCCACCTAACATGGCATGACCTAAATATGAAAAATACATGGGAGAAATGGATCCACATGACCATGTAAGAGAATTTTGTGCCCTAAGCATAGAATATATGCACTAATTGACATACTTGATGAGACTATTTCCAGAAAGTCTAGGTGGAAATTCTATGGAATGGTTCTCTAAACTAACACCAAGTGTGCAAACATTTGAGGAGTTAATTCAAAAAAAATTCTAACATTACTCCTACAACATACAATACATTGTTACCATGATGGATCTTTAATTTGCAATACAAAACAAAGAATAGGTGAATCCTTCACTCACTTTTTACAATGATGAAGGAGAATATTTTCAAGGTACTCAAGACCAATACCTGAATATGAAAAGATGGAGATTTTTATAAAAAATTAGTACCTAAAATGAACTATGCTCTACAAATTCAATATTCTCCTAGTTTCAACAGAATGATAAAGAATGCCATTTGTGCTGAAGAATTTATGGTCAAGAAAGGAGAAATCACACTCCAAAGTGACAATAAATCCATTAACAACTATATAAAAAAAACCTAAATTGTGGAACAAGAACAAAAATGTTGTTAATAATGGAGTGGTTGAATCCTCGAATGCGAATGATAAAGTAGATGTGTTTAATCTCACAAACAGTCTACAAGAAAACAAAGAAGATAAGGTAACAACAAAAATACCACGAGCATACATAGATACTAATGAGAATAATCCATGGACATCTACACCACAATGAAAAAGGAGAAGCATCTAAAGGAAAAGGAAATGAAGTCAATTACACCTATTCCTGTAATGATAATGTGATCAATATGTTGGACATAAAGAATGAATCAATCAATGTGATCACTATCAAAGGTGTCAAGGATAGGTCTGCATATTGGAATGCAGTAACATGAAGCCAAGTACAAATAACAATTAAATGGGTTAACTCCTCATCCAAACATGAAAAATCATCTAAAACACCTGTTGTCACATTTCCTAAACAAGCAACCTCAAGACAAATGGTTCCCATACCCTCTACTAACTATATAACTTTGTAGACCAATTGAAAATAACCTTGGATCAAATATCTATATTTGAGTTATTAAAGATCTCTTCAGTAGATAGGGAAGTTCTTGAACCAACCCTACATTCTACAAATTTTCTAAAAGACATAGATGTGGACAAGTTCCAGGCAATCGTCAATCACATATTAGCTCCACATTATCTCTTTTTGACAAAAGAAGATGATAAATCTTTGAATCATCCCCATAATCAACCCCTTCACATTGAAGTTATGATCCATAAACACCATCTAAAACATGTATTAATAGATGGAAGCATGGGGTTGACTATATGTACTCTCAATCTAGTCAAATAATTGTGTCTTTTAAAACAAATAATTGATTCAAGGAGTAAGATAATGGTCAAGGCTTATGATGAAGAGGAAACATCATCCAAAGGAATAGTCATTTTACCAATAAGAATAGGACCAATTGAACATAATGTGATTTTTCAAGTTCTTGATCTACCATTGGCCTATAACATATTACTAGGAAGACATTGGATACATGAAATACAAGCAGTGCCATCTACTTACCACCACTGTATCAAATTCCCACACAATGGGGTGGAAGTAACAATTAATGCAAATTAAAACTACACTTACAACAATATTAAGTGAGATAGTATGGTTCCTCACTATAAGGAAGTTCCAAAATAGTTCCCAACTGAAACCTCTAAAGATATGGTGATGAGAAGCTTTGGAAAGACATTAAAACTTGAATAAACTAGCATGGGGGAATACAAACTAGAGACAAAACCATCATTGGCTAAAATTATTGTGTCTCCAAGATCATATGGGAAACCATCCCCCTCTTTTACACCTTCTACATCAAAGGGAAAAGACATTCATGAACCAATTGGCATGGTTAGAGCCTCTACTTCTCAACAGGAAGAAAAAGAAGATAAATTAGTCTTGGCTTGGCTCTATAAGGAGGAAAAGAGAGAAAAAGAAATAAAAAATGTTAAGATATCTCCCAAAAAATATGGAAAAGGTTATTACCTTATTAAACAAATGGGATACAAAGGGAAGGGACCTTTAGGAGATAAAGGAAAAAGACTTACTAAGCCAATCCATATGGAATTCAGAGACACTAAAGACAAAATAGGGTTGGGTTTGAATAACAAATCAGAACACCCCACCTCAAGAGATGGTCCAATATTTGATAAAGGAAGTGATGAAGAAGAGGAAGAGACAAAAATTATACCTTCAAAATATGAAAGATTATTTCATATTGGTAACGAGAACCCATAATACCAAGGAGAATGGTATGTACCTACTTTTGGAGAACAACTAGAGAATCATGTTCCTTTGTTTTCACAAACCAATGTCCAATAAGTAGAGGGGGAAGAAGAAGAAGACTCTTAGGAAGTTTAGAAAATAGAAGAATCTCATGAAGAAATCCCTCAAAAACAACAAGAAGACATACACAGAGAAGAGGAAGTGATTAGCTCAAAAACTCTTGAAGAATCCTCTTCTATAGAACAACAACAAGAAGACATACACAGAGAAGAGGAAGTGATTAGCTCAAAAACTCTTGAAGAATCCTCTTCTATAGAACAACAACAAGATGCACATCCTAACTGGGGGAAATTGGTGACAATTTCACATGTCCTAGATCTACCCCAATTTGACCCACAAATGGATAATAGGGTACACCAGATAACTATTGCTGAGTTTCTAAACTGATCTGATGACAATATCTTAGACTCACATGATTATGAATGGGATAATATTTCTGATGCTACCATGGACATTGAGGTAGATGTAATCCATAAATTTTCACCTTTATTGGAAAGAAGAGAAAGTTCTAACACTACCCATAATACCAATATTGTCACAAAATCAGATGAGATGATGATGCCTATAATAATTGATGAAGACATTGGCATCTTACTAGGACTAGAAGATTTCCAAAGGATACAAGAGAAGAGTTCCAATATAATAAGGGAAGAAGGAGAAATCTCAAATGACAAGTCTCTAGAGTTATGTCCGCATAACACTAACAACGATACTAGTAATGACAATTTGACTCTTAATGATCTAAACACTATAGAACCCGACTTAACGGAAAAACCTCTAAATCATTATCCTTGGTAAACACTAACCTTATTGATCAGAATGAATCATAATCTACACCTATGATGAAATTTCCCAATGAATACACTTTGAAATGTTATCTAAACACTTGTGAACACTATCCCTCTTCCACCAATGCAAGGAGCGTGAATCTAACAGAGGAGGATATCAAGTTTCTTAGTCAAAATTTGAAAAGTAAAAAGAAAAAATAATTGATGGTGAAAACAATGTTGTGGCAGTATCTTTTAGAATGAATTTAGAATAACTAAGAGGGGAGGGGTGAATCAGTTATCCTTAGGTCTTGATGTAGTAAATAAAACTTTTTGTACTTCAGATCTACTCGGTAGTAGTAGCATAAATCAACAAATCATGAAGTTTACTGTCAATTGAAATTAGCTTGTAGTAATATAAAAATAAAGCAAATCATAAGCATTCACACAAGTTGACACAAGTATTTAACATGGAAACCCAATATAGGAAAAACCACCAGTAACATGCTACCAAGTTTTCACTCTTCTGAAGTGATGCCCTGTGAGGAGCCAACCCTGTTAAAGGTTACAATAACACACTATTAGGTGTGACCTGGTTAAAGGATTTAATCACCCTGTTAGGAGTGGCCTTGTTAGAGGACTTAGAACATTCCAATCTAAATGTCACCTTGTTAGAGGATTTATACAAATGACTGTTAAGTCAACCTTGTTAAAGGATTTAACTAATACAATGGTAAGAAAGTAATCACCAGTTTGTGATATGATACATACAACTTACTTTGAAATTCAGATACAATTACAGCTCTGATGTTAACTTACTGGATATCCTCCATTGTCATTTCAATCTTCTGATATGCTTGGAAATCCGTCAAGCAATCACACATACAATACTTTGCTTCTGCCTTTTGCCTTCTCTGCTAGATCATGCTAAACAGTAAATTAACTATGCAAACCTTTTTGCATACACTTGCATTCATCCACCTGCACACACAATGATAAAACCCTAAGGTTATCATATACCTCTTTGTCTAGGTCAGATAAATCTTTTTTCCACTTAAACAAGATCGTAGATCTTAGGTTAGGTCAGATCCAACGGATCATTCCATCTTTTGCATTACATTTACTTCTCCAAAGTAGTCTCTAAATAAATCTTGAAACCATGCATTAATTATGGTTACCCATACATTAAATGAT